>MKYO02031847.1:540208-722458 GCA_002013955.2 Citrus medica | reverse complement strand
CCGTCTGATCTCTCCTTTATTGTGAAATGACTATAATGCCCCTAAAATACATAAAATACTTAATTAAAATAAAACGCATGGAATTAAATCAAAAGAAGGTTAAATTCATAAAAGTAAAGGTGTTAGTAAATTTTGTAGTGTAAAATGACGATTTTCTCCTTCATAAATATACATTTTCTAACACTCAACAAGTTGCCTCCAAAATTTATTGCATACATGCCTGGTTGTGGTAAAGGAAATTATGCAAGAAAACGATGAACTCAAAGAATTTCTGTTGCTTGTCATAAGTGTACCAGAATGAGTTGCAATAAAAAACCATGTTCTTTAGGAAGGGTATCTGATAACAGGGAAGATAAAATTCAATTCATTAAGGATGGCTTGAATAAAAAGTCATTAAATGATATCCTTCTGTCTCTTAAAATGTATCCTAGTGGATATGTGCAATGAGCGATTCTTCAACTATGACCATTATTCCATAAAGAGCATGCACGATATAGTCTCGGAATTCTTACTATAAACGACCTTGTTTGCCAATTTATAAGAAAACTGGATGGGAAGCCTATCCTCGACCCATAGAGGGCGTTCAAATCGTTTCTGGACGTAAAACCAGAGGAAGATGTGAGCCACAGTCGCAACTACCTGTAAATATCCTTTTACTTTACTGTTATTTTATTTCATTTCACTGTTGTTTTATTGTTTGCATTATTGTCTTTAATAATTTTATTATTGTTTGTTGTTTTTTTTCCTTTTTACTGTTTGCTTTTTGACTATCGAGCCATGTGCTTTACGTGTTATTTGACACTGACATGCCGCTTCATACACAGTTGTGATCCACTGTCACCAAGATTCTTAAATATGACTTTTTGTTAAGCACTCACAAATTATTTTTGAGAAATATTCCAATGGCAGCTACTCCCAATAGACAATTCAAGAACATTTGTGTGCTTTCTGGATTTACCTATGGCAAACATAAAGAGTTCGTTGATGCAGCCATAGATCTTGGTCGAAGCATAGCAGAAAGAAAATTACACTTGGTGTATGGAGGAGGTAGTCGAGGGTTATCAAAATTGGTCTCAGAAGCTGCTTTTATCAGAGGGAGCCAAGTGTTAAGCATCATCCCAAGAGCCCTAAAACCTTTGGGCAGTTTGTCCGACTCACCGACTGAAGAAGAGTTAGTCATCTCAAGTATGCAAAAAAGAATAACTGAAATGCTTAATCATGCTGATGCTTTTATTTTCCTTCCAGGAGATCTTGCAACACTAGAGGCACTCATCACACTACGGTACTGTCTACGTTATTGTTCACGACACTGTTTATATAGACGGATCGATGACGTGGCATTGCCCGATGATGTGGCATTCACTGATGAGGTGTCACGATCCTATTGGACTAAAATTCTTATGTACTGTTGATGGTGACATGGCAACATTTCAGTGGACCAAAAATCTCGCGTACGTTACATGTATCACACAGGATTATTTTCAACCAAACCGCGTTACTGTTCAACCCGGATCAAACCGTGTTACTGTTCATCCGTATACTATTCACGCGTATTGTTGATTGATGACGTGGCGCAATCCTGAGCGTCCAAACTGTTTTTAATCCGATGGCCATAATTTACTCGATGTATCTATAAAAAGGGGATCTCCCCCCCTAATTTGATAACTCTGAATCCATTTTTAAACTCTATTTTCTGTAATTCCTTCTCCATCATGTATTTTCTACGTATTTTCTACGTATTTTAATAAATTTCTATTTTGCCCCTAGTTCAATTATGAGTAGCTAATTTTCTTTCAAGCTTGGGTTGAATGTGAAGTCTCAACATGTGTCATAGGCTTTATTTGGTAAATTTATTTTCTCTTCTCCTCTAGTTTTTGTGAATGATTTGACTTCTCGTCGACAAATAATAATAATCTTGTCTAGATACCGCCTTGGTTTCACTGGCTCTCTAGTACAAGGTTATTATTATTTGGCACGATAAGCCCTTAGCACCATATTGATTAGAGTGTGGTTCATGAGGTGTAGATTCCCCCTTCATGATTTAATTGGCATTAATAATGAATATTTAGCCCATTGTGCATGTTGATACGGATCCAGATATTTAGGTACGTCATTTCAATAGATTTCACTTCAATTTATTCTCACCATTTCAATTCCAATTTTAGAATAATCTAAGTTACTTTCACCACAAATCCAACCACCTTCATACAAAATTAATTCTACAGATAATTAAAATCCACATCCTCGTGGGATCGACACTCGTCACCATTGATCTATTATACAATAGATTCGTGCACTTGCGAGTTCAATAAAATTTGCACAACAAGTAGCTGCCATTGGAATATTTCTCAAAAATAATTTGTGAGTGCTTAACAAAAAGTCATATTTAAGAATCTTGGTGACAGTGGATCACAACTGTGTATGAGGTGGCATGTCAATGTCAAATAACGCGTAAAGCACATGACTCGATGGTTAAAAAGCAAACAGTAAAAAGGAAAAAAAAATAACAAACAGTAATAAAATTATTAAAGACAATAATGTAAAAGATAAAATAACAGTGAAATAAAATAACAGTGAAGTAAAAGGATATTTACAGGTAGTTGCAACTGCGGCTCACATCTTCTTCTGGTTTTACGTCCAGAAACGGCTTGAACGCCCTCTATGGGTCGAGAATATTCCAATTTTAGAATAATCTAAGTTACTTTCACCACAAATCCAACCACCTTCATACAAAATTAATTCTACAGATAATTAAAATCCACATCCTCGTGGGATCGACACTCGTCACCATTGATCTATTATACAATAGATTCGTGCACTTGCGAGTTCAATAAAATTTGCACAACAAGTAGCTGCCATTGGAATATTTCTCAAAAATAATTTGTGAGTGCTTAACAAAAAGTCATATTTAAGAATCTTGGTGACAGTGGATCACAACTGTGTATGAGGTGGCATGTCAATGTCAAATAACGCGTAAAGCACATGACTCGATGGTTAAAAAGCAAACAGTAAAAAGGAAAAAAAAATAACAAACAGTAATAAAATTATTAAAGACAATAATGTAAAAGATAAAATAACAGTGAAATAAAATAACAGTGAAGTAAAAGGATATTTACAGGTAGTTGCAACTGCGGCTCACATCTTCTTCTGGTTTTACGTCCAGAAACGGCTTGAACGCCCTCTATGGGTCGAGAATATGCTTCCCATCCAGTTTTCTTATAAACTGACAAACATGGTCGTTTATAGTCAGATTCCCAAGACTATATTGTGCATGCTCTTTCTGGAATAATGGCTATAACTAGAGAATCGCTCCTTGCACACATCCACTGGGATGCGTTTCAAGAGACAGAAGGATATCATCCAATGACACCTTATTCAAGTCATCCCTAATGAATTGAATCTTATCCTCCCTGTTATCAAATACCATTCCTAAAGAACGTGGTTTTTTATCGCAACTCATTCTGGCACACTTATGACAAGCAACAACAATTCTTTGAGCTCGTCGTTTTCTTGCATAATTTCCTTTACAACAACCAGGCATGTATGCAATAAATTTTGTAGGCAACTCACCTGCCAATCGTACTTTAGCTTCGATTAACCAACGGATGTTAGCAGGTATGTTATTCCTCATGAGTAATCGCATGCGTTCGGACTGGGCTTTATATATTGTAAGGAGGGCATTCTGAGGAAGTGAAGGGAATCACCTGTGAAGTTTCGCTAGAATCTCATTTATGTTCATACCTTCGCCTCAAAATATCAGTTATTATGGGAAACTGAAGTAACCGACTTGATTGTCACGGAGTACCGTTATCCGCCACTTCACCAGGGTAACTAACTAAAGCACACAACCAGAAAAATGAATTAAAACACACAAAAAAAAATTAAAATCGTCCTCTTATTGAATTTACCTCAAGCTCCAACTAGATGTCGTAAACACTTCTCTCAATGTCTCTGAGTTGGCTTTCTAAACCCTCAACATAGGCTACTAACTCTGGTGGTTGTAGAGCCCAAATGCGATGTGTTTTACAAAATTGAATCTGCCTTTTGAGATGAGTTTTGACACGTTGAAGTGGTTTAAGAATGTTCAGGAGGAATGGCCTAAGTATGGTACTCATGATTAACAATGATAAGAAAAGAAAAAATTAATGGTTAAACAAACACACTTATGCAAAAATAATTTCAATTAGCAAAAGAATAATAAAAAAAAAGAAACATCAAATCAACAAAAAGAAAAAAAAATCAATTCAAATTTGGTGGGTCACTCAAATTTATTTCGGTGTCTTCTCCATGTGGTTGGTATTCTAGATATGGCTTTAATCTTTGACCATTAACTTTAAACGTGACACCGTTCTTTGGGTCCTTAATTTCAATTGCCCCATGTGAAAAAATAATATGAACAATAAAGGGGCCAGACCATCAAGAGCGTAACTTACCTGGGAATAGGTGCAAGCGAGAATTGAATAAAAGCACTTTCTGACGTGGAGTGAACGATGTTCTCATAATTTGCTTGTTATGGAAGACTTTCATTCGTTGCTTGTAAATCTTGGTATTTTCATATGCATCATTGCGATTTTCTTCAAGTTCTCCCAGCTGTAATCTTCTTTCTGAGTTGGCTTGCTGCATGTCAAAGTTGAATTTCTTGATAGCCCAATATGCATGATACTCGAGTTCCACAGGTAGGTGGCAAGCTTTTCCATACACTAGCCTGTAGGGTGACATCCCAATCGGGGTCTTGAAAGCTGTTCTATATGCCCATAATGCATCATCAAGTCTTAATGACCAATCTTTTCTATCCGGCCTCACCGTCTTTTCTAATATGTGCTTTATTTCTCGATTGGAGATCTCAAATTGGCCACCGGTTTGCAGATGATATGGGGTCGTCACTTTGTGAGTGATTGAATTCTTTGTCAAAAGAGCTTTGAATGCTTTGTTACAAATGTGGGCACCACCATCAATGATTATTGCTCAAGGGAATCCAAAGCATGAAATAATGTTGCTTTTCAAAAATCCTATCACCACCTTGTGATCATTGGTTCTACATGAAATTGCTTCTGCCCATTTTGATACGTAGTCAACAGCAATCAATATGTATTGATAGCCAAAAGAAGGGGGAAAGGGTCCCATGAAGTCGATACCCCATACGTCAAAAATCTCAACCACTAAAATTGGATTTAATGGCATCATGTTCCTTCGTGTAATGCTCCCCATTCGTTGACACCTATCACATGAAGAACAGAAAGTGTAAGCGTCTTGAAATATAGTTGGCCAATATAAACCACATTGTAAAACTTTAGTAGCTGTTTTCTTAGCACTGAAATGGCCTCCACAAGCTTGTTCATGGCAGAATGAAAGAATATTCTGAATTTCATTTTCTGGAACACATCGTCTAACAATTTGATCTGTATAATACTTGAACAAATATGGGTCATCCCAAAAGAAATTCTTTATTTCCGCAAAGAATTTAGCATTGTCTTGCTTGGTCCAATGCTCTGGAAGTTGACCTGTAACAAGATAATTAACGATATCAGCATACCATGGTAATACTTCCACACTCATCAATTGTTCATCTGGGAATGACTCATTCAATGGTAATGATTCCATAATTATGTCAAAGTGGAGACGAGAAAGATGGTCAGCTACAATATTTTCTGTGCCTTTCTTATCTTTAAATTCCAAGTCGAATTCCTGCAAAAGTAACACCCAACGAATTAGTCTAGTTTTTGCATCTTTCTTTGTGCGAAGATATTTAAGAGCAGTATGATCTGTGAATATAATTATTTTACAACCAATAAGATAAGATCGAAATTTCTCTAATGCAAACACTACTGTTAGTATTTCTTTTTCAGTAGTTGAATAGTTCAATTGTGCATCATTCAGTGTCATACTAGCATAGTAAATAACATGGGGAATTCAATCAACTTTTTGTCCTAATACTACTCCTATTGCATAATCAGATGCATCACACATGAGTTCAAATGGTAAGCTCCAGTTTGGGGCCTGAATGATGGGTGATGATGTCAACAACTGCTTTAATTTTTCAAACGCTACAAGACATAAATCATTAAAGATAAAATGTACATCATTAGCAAGTAGATTGCATAAGGGTCTAGAAACTTTGCTAAAATCTTTAATGAAACGTCTATAAAAACTAGTATGGCCAATGAAAGATCTTACTTCTCTAACTGTTTTGGGTGGAGGAAGATTAGAAATGAGATCCACCTTGGCTTTGTCAACCTCAATATATTTGCTTGAAATGATGTGACTGAGAACAATACTTTGTTTTACAATAAAATGGCACTTCTCCCAATTTAAGACTAAGTTCTTCTTGATACATCTCTGTAGAACTAGTGTTAGGTGATGTAAACATTGATCAAACGAGTCACCAAAAACAGAAAAGTCATCCATAAAGACTTCAAGGAATCGTTCACCATATCAGAAAAAATGTTCAACATGCATCGTTGAAATGTAGCAGGTGCATTACATAATCCAAATAGCATCCTCATATATGCAAATGTGCCAAAAGGGTAAGTGAAAATAGTTTTCTCTTGATCTTTTGGTGCTATGGGAATCTGATTATATCCTGAGTAGCCATCTAGAAAGCAATAAAATTCATAGCCTACCAATCTATCAAGCATTTGATCGATAAATGGTAAAGGAAAATAGTCTTTACGTGTGATAGAATTCAACTTTCTATAATCAATGCATACACGACATCTTGTAGTTACTCTAGTGGGTATCAATTCATTATCGGCATTCGTAACTACTGTGACTCCTGACTTTTTGGGGACAACTTGTACAGGACTGACCCATGAACTCTCAGAAATTAGGTAAATGATACCTGCGTCTAATAGCTTAAGGACTTCTGTTCTAACAACTTCTTTCATATTAGGATTTAACCGACTTTGCATTTCCCTTGTAGATTTAGCATTTCCATCAAGGTGAATGTAATGCATGCAATCTACTGGATTTATACCTTTTATGTCTGCTATGGTCCATCCTAATATTCATTTGTGCTCTTTTAAAACATCCAACAATTTACCTTTTTGTTCGTCATTTAGGGATGATAAAATGATTACCGGCAGAGTACTTTCTTCTCTCAAAAATGCATATTCCAAAGTGTTGGGCAATGGTTCTGATGATGAGATGAGTTTCTTCTCTGATGGTGCTAGTTGTTCAACTCTTGACTTCCATTTACTAGTGTCCATGGATGGTGTTGAGTTAAGTAGAGCGTTGACATCATCGACTGATCTGTCAATATCAAAATCCAAACCAGAGTGAGTTAAACATGTTTGTAAAGGATCATCACTAAGGTTTGAAACAAAAGTGTCACCAACTAATGCTTTAATTAAATCTACATCAACAAGTCCATCATCTGCATTGTGAGATTGTTTGGCAATGTTGAAGATGTTCAGTTCCATAGTCATATTGTCGAAAGACAACTGCATATTTCCGGTCCTACATTGAATATGAGCAACTGTAGTTGCTAAGAAAGGTCAGCCTAGAATAATAGGGATGTGCTTCCTTGAATCATGTATTGGTTTAGCGTCAATTACAATTAAATCAACAGAAAAATAAAATTTGTTTACCTGAATAAGCACGTCCTCCACAATACTACGAGGTATTTTCGTGGACCGATCTGCAAGCTGTAACACCACTGGAGTTGGGTGTAATTCTCCAAGTCCAAGTTTCAAAAATATTTAGTTAGGCAACAGATTTACACTAGCTCTTAAATCCAACAAAACATTCTCAATTGTGTGATTCCCTATGCTACATGAGATAGTGGGAGAGCCTGGGTCTTTGCATTTTAGAGGAACTTTATGTTGGAGTATAGAACTAACGTTTTCTATTAAAAATGCTTTCTTTTGAACATAAATGTTTCTCTTTTTAGTACAAAGGTCTTTAAGAAACTTGACATAAGATTGAATTTGCTTTATAGCATCAAGTAAAGGGATGTTAACACTTACCTGTTTGAAGATTTCAAGAATCTCACCTGTGGATTTTCCCTTATTTCCTTTCACTAACCTCTGAGGAAATAGAGCCTTGGGAACATATGCTCGTGGGTTGGTTTCTTCTTTCTCCTCCGGTGATGATTCATCAACACTCACAAGTATAATTTGATTTTCTTTTGTCACCGACATCTCCACTTTGTTGTCGACGTCTTTTCCTTTTCGCAAAGTCATGACTGCTTTGACTTCTCCATACTGCTGTGGTGAATTGGTACTTGCTTCATATACTCCTTTAGGATTACGCACTTGTTGACTTGGAAACTTGCCTTTCTCAACAGTCATTACCAAGGTCTAAACTGAAGAAACAAGTTATCACACCATCTTCTCGAGACTTGAAACTGATTGGGCTTGTGAGTTGAAGCATGCTCTCAACTCATTTTGTAGTCCATCAATGGTGCAATTCTGTTGCTCAATCGTGAAGTGAGTAACATTCTTGAGATTCTGGAATGAATCCTCCCATGGTCTGGGTTGAGAGTAGTTCTGGTTAAGATTGTATGGTCTAAATGGTGGCTGAGAGGCTTGAGGAAATTATTGCATTGGTGGAGCTGGAGCTACTGGTCCATTCTGTTGGAATCCTTGAGACCATAAAAAATTGGGGTTGTCTTTCCATCCAGGGTTATATATGTTGAAGTATGGGTTGTAATTCGATGGTTTTCTCATTACACCTATGGCATTGGTTTGATCTGAGTATGAGTCATGGTCATGTGGCTCTGTTGATTTAGCAGTCGACAGCGATGCTATTTGTCAAGCGAGACATTTAACCATCTCCTTGACTTCTTTGATTTCTGAACTTGACTCACTAATGTGAACCTCATTTACTCCCTTAATTCTTCTAGTATTCTTGAGTGATCGACTCTATTGTTGGGAATTATCCGCTTGTAGCTGGAAGAATTCCCAAATCTCTTATGCACTTTTTGACATTAGCTCTCCTTCACTTGTTGCCATTAGTCATTCTTGCACATTCGGCAATAATCCCTCCAAAACGTATTGGCATTGGTGTCATTTCTCGTACCCATGATGTGGACACTTCAAAAGTAGCCCATTGAATCGCTCCCATGTTTCGAAAAAATGTTCGTCCTCTCTCTGGGTAAATTCTAAAATTTTCCTGCGAATAGCATTGATTTTATGTACTGGGAAATATTTATTTAAAAATTTAGTTACCATTTGTTCTCATGATGTAATGTTATTAGCATGCAATGTATTAAGCCATGAACGAGCTCTATCCTTTAAATAAAATGGGAATAGTCTAAGTTTTACATCATCATCTGAAAAATTCTCATATTTAAATGTTTGACAAATAGCATGAAAATCATTCAAATGATTATATGGATCCTCATTTTCTAAGCCATAGAATGTGGGGAGACAATTTAGCACATTAGGTTTTAGTTCAAAACTCCTAGCAGTTACACTTGGGTATCTTATGCATGATGTGCTCAAATTAGCTAAAGGACTAAAGTAGTCCTTAAATGGCCTCTCCTGTGGTTGCAAATCCATTCCAAATTTATTTTTAACGTGCTTGTGTGTGTGAAGTGTTTTTTCTAGTTCAAGGTCTATAGGTTCAAGATTAGGTAATAATGAACTACGACCATACATGCAAGAAACACAAAAATAAATGGGAATAAAACAAATAAAAATAAAGAAGAATGAGAAATTACGTTACTAACATTATCACGTTGTTAAAACCTTTCTATAAAAATACACAAAAATAAATATGTGAAATAAATTAACTAAAAATAAATTAATAAGATAACAAAAAAATTACAAAGAAAAATAAATTGAAAATTAAATTACAGAATTTCAAAAAAGAGAAAGAGAAAAGAAATACTAACCTTTAAATGTAGATTCACTTTTTTTCTTTTTTCTTTTTTTTAAAGAAAAAAATACAAGAAAACAATTAAATAGAATTATTCACAAAAATTAATTTTATGAATTAAAATTACTTACCTCCCCAGCAACAGCGCCAAAAACTTGTTGTGCAAATTTTATTGAACTCACAAGTGCACGAATCTATTATAGAATAGATCAATGACGAGTGTCGATCCCACGAGGAGGTGGATTTTAATTATATGTAGAATTAATTTTGTATGAAGGTGGTTAGATTTGTAGTGAAAGTGACTTATATTATCCTAAAATTGGAATTGAAATGGTGAGAATAAATTGAAGAGAAATCTATTGAAATGACGTACTTGGGTATCTAGATCCGTATCAACATGCATCATGGGCTAAATATTCCTTATTAGTACCAATTAAATCATGAAGGGGGAATCCATACCTCATGAACCACACTCTAATCAATAAGGTGCTAAGGGCTTATCGTGCCAAATAATAATAACCTTGTATTAAGGAGCCGGTGAAACCAGGGCGGTATCTAAACAAGTTTATTATTATTTGTCGACGAGAAGTCAAAACATCCACAAAAACTAGAGGGGAAGAGAAAATAAATTTACCAAATAAAACTCATAACACATGTTAAGACTTCACCTTCAACCCAAGCTTGAAAGAAAATCAGCTACTCATAATTGAACTAGGGGCAAAATGAAAATTTATTAAAATACGTAGAAAATATAAGATGGAGAAGAAATTATAGAAAATGGATCCCAAAAATGGATTCAAAGATATCAAATTAGGGGGGGAGGTCCCCTTTTATAGATACATCGAGTAAATCATGGTCATCGGATTAAAAACAGTTTGGATGCTCAGGATTGCGCCACGTCATCAGTCAATAGTACGCGTGAATAGTACGCGGTTTGACCACGTGGATGAACAGTAACACATTTTGACCCGGGTTGAATAGTAACGCGGTTTGGTTGAAAATAATCATATGTGATGCATGTACCGTACGCGAGATTTTTGGTCCACTGATGTGTTGCCACGTCACCATCAACAGTACATGAGAATTTTAGTCCAATAGGATCGTGACACCTCATCAGTCAATGCCACATCATCAGCCAATGCCACGTCATCGATCCGTCTATATGAACAGTGTCGTGAACAGTAACGTAGACAATACCGTACATGTGAACAGTACCATTTTTCCTTTTATATTCTTCCTAAGGTTTTTGACCATCCTAAGTTCAAAAGTGATATCTGTTTTGTCGTCTGATCTCTCATTTATTGTGAAATGACTATGATGCCCCTAAAACACATAAAATACTTAATTAAAATAAAATACACATAATTAAATTACAAGAAGCTTAAACACATAAAAGTAAGGGTTGTTAGTAAGACTTAAAATATAAAATGACGGTTTTCTCCTTTATAAATATTCATTTTCTAACACTCAACACCCAACACTTTCGGTGAAGTATTACGCAGCAGTGAAAGTGATCAATGGAAGTTAGCCATGAAAGAATAGATGAAATCTCTTCATCAAAACCAAACTTGGGAACTTATGGAGTTACCAAAGGGGAAAAGGGCTATTGGCAATAAATGGGTCTACACCAAGAAGCAAGGATCTCTGAATCAATCAACTCCTCGATACAAGGGAAGGCTCGTGGCAAAAGGTTTTGCTCAAAATGAAGGAATTGACTACAATGAAGTTTTCTCTCCAGTCGTAAAACATACTTACATTCGTATCATGCTTGCCTTAGTAGCAGAATATGAGTTAGAGTTGACTCAATTAGATGTTAAGACGGTGTTCTTACATTGAGATTTGGAAGAGGAAATCTATATGATTCAACCTTATGGTTTCAAAGTTGCTGGAAAAGAGAATCATGTGTATATGTTGATTAAATCTTTGTACGAACTGAAGCAATCGCCAAGGCAGTGGTACAAAAGATTTGATCAATTTATACAATGGGAGAAATTCACCAGAAGTAAACACAATCATTGTGTTTGCTTTAGAAGACTACTAGATGGAGCTTTCATCTATTTGCTACTCTATGTCGACGATATGCTTATAGCTTCGAAGAATAGAGATGAGATCGAAAGAATAAAGAAGTAGCTAGCTTCTGAGTTCGAGATGAAAGACTTTGGTGGTGCACAGAGAATACTTGAGATAGAGATTTATAGAGACAAAAAGAATAGGAGCGTATGGTTAACTCAAAATTCTTATTTGAAGAAAGTGTTAGAAAAATTCGGTATGGATGACAAAACTAAACTGGTATGTACACCTCTAGCTCATCATTTCAAATTAAGATCTTCTTCATGTCCTAGATATCAAGAGGAGCGATTATATGGCTTGTGTTCCATATGCTAGTGTTGTGGGTAGTCTTATGTACGCTATAGTATGCACAAGGCCCGATATATCTCAAGCAATGAGCATGGTTAGTAGATACGTGCACAATCTGGGTAAAAATCACTAGCTTGAGGTGAAGTGGATTCTCCGATATTTGTATGGGACAGTTGATGTTGGGTTATTATTCAAGAAGGATTGTGGTCAATAATGTGTTGGGTATTGTGATTTTGATTTCGCCAGAGACCTAGAAAAGTGAAGATCAACAACGGGCTACGTATTCACATTGGGTAGAGGTTCAGTTAACTGGAGGTCGATTCTACAATCGAAAATTGCTCTGTCCATTACGGAAGCAGAGTACATGGCAGCAACTGAAGTTGTAAAGGAAGCTATCTAGTTGAAAGGTTTGTTAGGTGATTTGGGAGTAGTCCAAGAGAACAATGCGGTCTTTTGTGATAACCAAAGTACGATATTCCTTGCGAAGAATCAAACATATCACACTCGGATAAGCACATAGATGTGAAATATCATTATGTGAGGGAAATTATCGAGAGTAGTATTGTGTTGTTGAGAAAGATCGATACCAAAGATAATCCATCAGATATGTTGACAAAGGTAGTTTCTGGAGTTAAGTTTCAACATTGCTTAAAACTAATTCAAATCATTCGATTGTTTTAAGTTATGTCCTTTGCGAATTTTGAACTACGGTTGGCACGATCCCAAATTTTGAGTACGTAGGCAATCACAGAGATGCAGCTACTTTGGGAATGATGATCCGTTGGTAAGTCGGCGCAGATTTGGACAAATTTTCGCCGAGGTGGAGAATTGTTGAAAAGTTGACAAAACATGATGACGAATTGGCTAAAGTTGGCACTAAACCTTGAAAATTTGACACATGCATGTGGCTAAGCATGCAAAGCTTGAAAAGTTGGCACTGACCCTTAGAAATTGAAGCCAAAGGAGTTGGTGAAGCATGTGACAGTTTGACAAATTCACAACTACTTTGACAAATTGGCAAATTGTTGGTGAGCGCTGAATTTGTAATAGTGCAAAATACTTTCTATAAATAGTGGGAGTTTTTCACTTGTTAAGCTTATAAGTTTCTAAACTTTTGAGAGTTCTGAGAGTGTGAGCAATTGAAGAGTGTGTGTGAGAGTACTGGGTGTATTTGGGTTCTGGAAAAGCGAGATTTCTTTACTCAACTTTGTACTCAAGTAATTGTTAATAATACAATTATTTTTCTCTTGCTCCCGTGCACGTAGGCATATTGTCGAACTACGTAAATTTTGTGTCCTTTATTTTTCTATAATTATTTGGTGTGCTTGATTCTGCATTCCGCACACAACACCATGATGATCTTCAAGGAAACCGAGTTTTGAGATAACAAACAGGTAATCATTAATCCAATCGCTCGATACAATCAGCCTTTGCCTCCAACGAACAATTTTTTTTATTTATTTATTTTTTTCTAGTTGCTGCTCTAATAATGAATGACTTGTTCAGGCATCTTTACTTTTGCTCTTACACTAGACTTAATTGTTTGGCACTAAAAAATTTCTCTTCATATCGTAAATATTGTTATAAGTTGTTTACTAGTTTCGCGCACTATTTAATTATTGTTTTATTACAAATTCTTTAATCAGATATTTACCAAAATCCTTTTATCAATTGAGATTGACTCCCACGTATCAATTTTATGTCGTTTTAAATTCTTTCATTTCAGGGTTATCGTATAATGCATCATTGATTGAATATCCTACAGTCGTTGCCAAAAACTTGAACAAACAATATTTTACCAGTCGTTCATTAAATAATTTTCAAATTTTGTTTTTAATGTTAGAAAAATTATTGAATTGTGTCCAACATTGACTAGTAAAACAGAGATACTTGAGTTTATAAGGAGGATAGGTCATTCCACTCAATAAACTAGTTTTCTGGGTTGGATACTAAAGGCGTTTTCCCAATTACTTCGAAGCAATTATTTTTCCTCAAAATTCCCTGCATCATCGTTTTCCACAATAAGAAATTACATTCGTTGAACTTCTGAATTTCAAACTTTGTTGCCATTTTGTTGATAAATAGCGTACACAAGCTAATGTACCACTTTAAATAGTATCAAGTGATCGTATGTGTGAAATGCACACCAGGAAAGTTTTAGGATATACTAGAGTGGCCACAACGATCCTACTTAGAACTCAGACATCTTAGGCTCTTATCGGCTTTGTGACAAAACTTTCCTAAACATGTACAAAACCACACGGTTACTTCACTCACACCATTATTCTTTACTTTGCACTGCAAAATTCTTGGATTGTTCCCACCGTTTCACGTGAACCTTCTATGTGAGTAGTATCATATGTGTGAACAATGCCTTATGCGTGAACAATATTGTTTATGTGAATAGTATCTTGACTCCAAAAATAAATAAATTACTCTAATACCACTGTTAGAAATTTGATGGGTGAAGTAGATACATAACTAAAGTGAAATTGATAAATATTAAGATTATAGAATCACGCAGATCACC
This sequence comes from Citrus medica, assembly GCA_002013955.2. Classification (NCBI taxonomy): domain Eukaryota; kingdom Viridiplantae; phylum Streptophyta; class Magnoliopsida; order Sapindales; family Rutaceae; genus Citrus; species Citrus medica. The sequence goes on along the minus strand of MKYO02031847.1, from coordinate 707,751 downwards.
AAAATTTATATGGTCCAACTTTTAGCCTATGTACATCGACAAAGACAAAAAAAAAAACATTTTACTAGTGATGTAGAGTATATAAATATTATAGTATTTTGTCTCATTACTTCAAACTCCAATACATCTAATAATCTCACTTACAAAACTCTCAAGAGCTTTTATATTTTAAGCTCTCAAAATTCTTTAGTCTCTAAATAGAGGAAATGTTTCTCACAAAATAGGATGCAAAACTCTCAGACGAGAGCTCTATTTATTGGCCAAAAGTTTGGCTAAGAAGTCGACAATTGTGGGTTTGAAACTCAACATAATACTATTCAACCAATTATGTGAAACAATAACCATAAATGTGGGAAATTAATTGAGTAAAAGGTAATTTTTATTGAACGGGACTCCAGTATAAAAAATTAAAAAGACATAAAGAGATTGATGACAGTGGAAATTATTGAATCCATCATACGGCTGCCGCTCTAATTCTTCTCTCTGTCTTCTGATTCTCCTCCTCCTCTTCTCTTATTGGGCGTGATGATGCTTATACATGATTGTGCTGCCACCTCCTCTTAGAATCACATTAGGATTTTCAGTCCATTTTAGTGCCATGCACGTGCCAACTATAACGGCAGTATTGCTTCAATTCTCAGTGAGTTTGATGGATCCCATTTCAATTTGGATTAAATTCTAATAAACTAATACTTTGTCCTCTTAATTTTTGGCCCTTAATATCCGAAGCCCACTCGTGCGATAATTTTTATTTCTCTTCCAATTTAATCCTTTAAGCTTAATTTATTTTTCAATGCCCAGTTAATTTTCCTGTTCAATAAAAATAAATAAATTAATTAAAAATATAATGACAAAAGACTAATTAATATATGATTAGAGTTTAGAGGGGAAAGATATCAATAAATTACGCTCATCAGGTTTATAAGTCATTTATTGGTATGGGGTTGGTACACTTAGTATATCATATACCAGGCTGAGATTTCTCAAGGAAGACTTGAGTCTCTGCTTAATTTCTAGACCATTATTACGGATCTTACTGGATTGCCTATGTCAAATGCCTCGTTGCTCGATGAGGGAATTGCTACTGCTGAGGCAATGGCTATGAGCAATAACATACAGAAGGGAAGGAAGAAGACTTTTATTATTGCTAGCAATTGCCACCCTCAAACAATTGACATTTGTGTTACTAGAGCTGATGGTTTTGATCATAAACTTGTTTTTTCGGATCTTAAGAATATTGATTACAAGTCGGGTGATGTATGTAGAGTTTTGGTCCAGGATCCGGGTAAGTTTTGGATTATGGGGAGTTCATTAAGAATGCTTGTGCGAATGGGATTAAGGTTGTTATAGCATCGGATTTGTTGGTGTTGGCAATGCTGAAGCCTCCGGACGACCGGGGGGATTACATTTGTGGTGGGCTTTGCTTAGAAGTTTGGTGTGCCAATGGGGTATGGAGTCCTCATGCAGCATTTTCAGCTACCTCTCAAGAGTATAAGAGGATGATGCCAGAGAGGATTATTGATGTTTGACAAGTCAAGGTCCCGAAAGGATCGCTAGTGAAATAACACATCTAGAAGCCCGGTTACTCTGCTATTTAGACAAAAACGGAATTGTGATGCTGGAATCGTGGGTAGAGACGGCTATATTTTAGTAGGTAAATTAACGCCTCTGGCTATTGTATGCGCGGAAGATAGATTATTACCATACTTGGCATTCGGCTATCCACTTCAAAGGAAACTTACCTGAAACTAGTATTGATTCTTCAGGGAAATCTGCTCTGCGAATGGCAATGCAGACTACGGAGAGGCATATCCGCAAGGACAAGGCTACCAGCAACATCTGCACTCCTCGGGTAAGAGATTATTGTTATTCCTGTCGTATTTCTGTTTTACTTTAGAGGACTGCCTGCGTAGAGATTGGAAAACTGTGGAGAGACTGGAAACTGTTCTCTAATTTATGGACAGTTTTGAGACTGCAGAACCTTATCCAGCTCAAGGATTTTGTCACAAACATGTGCATTCATATTTTCTGCGCCACAAAACATGCCCAACGAACTGACTTTGCTTTGGTTGAATAAAACTTTTCTATGTAGCCATTACTCGCAAACATGGCTGATATGCATGCTGTTTATCGCTGACCTGGAGGCCTTAAAACTATTGTTCAATGGACCAGCCGGCACTTGGGTTAAAAAAGCTGCGAACAGTGGAAGTCCAGGGGCTTCCCTTCATTGACACTGTGAATGTGTAGTGTGCGGATGCACATGCCATTGCCAACGCTCCTTACAAGAGTGAAACGAGTCTTTGGAGTGTAGATATTCCAACGCTGTGAGTTAGTCTTTCATATGTTTTGTTGATTGGTTGAGTAATGTATGACTTTCTGCTGTCATCAGATTGAGGGAGTTTTTAACCGACTGGGCCTTGGTCCAGTGGCCAGGATCCTGCACTTATAATTGTGAGTGCAGCGGTTCGAGCTCCCGCAATACATATAAGGATTTATTTCATTCTTTAATTATTGAGTGAAGACAGTTTTCTCCTTTTTAAAATGTGAGTGGAGTAGATACTTCTCGAATATTAGAGAGGATAAAATTTCGGCAGTGCTACATAAGAATTAATATAAATTAGACGCAGTAATTGTCTGATTGTAAATATCAGTTGTAAATCTCATATAATATAAGTTGTAATCTGAGCATTAGTCTCATGTAATTTAAAAAAATAAAAATAAAAATAAAAAGATTGCGGGGGAGTTTTTTGTCTCTTAGGCCACTGCTTCCTTTGATGAAACAAAACCACCTTGGCGGATATTGAAAAGCTTTTCAAAGTTTTTGCTGGTGGCAAATCCGTGCTTCTATTTTTTTTTTTTTTTTTGCAATGATCTTCGCTATATTAATTACATTGTTTGAGTTCTAAACAGAACCTTCTATTGCTTTTTATTATTTCATAGATATCACACAGAGCATGAATTGCTTAGGTACATTAATCTGTTACTATCAAAAGGATCTCTCCCTGTGCCGCAGTGCGATTCCATTGGGAATCTGGGATCTTGCATAATGAAATTGAATGCAACAACTGAAATGTTACACTCATTAATTATATCAGCTCGTTTAATAACAATACTTGCTGATTGCAACTCAGGTACTGTAAATTATCTTTCCTCTTTCTTGGCCTCATTGTCCATTTCTTCATATTAATTGATTACCAAGCACATTTTAAAGCTGGGGAACTTTTATAACAAATGGGTGAAGAATAAAGACTATAAAGCCGAGGGAGAAGAATCTGTGGCCAACCTTTTTCGTACCCAATTGTGTAAAGGGTCAAAATCCCAGTTGGCATTTTATAATTTGCCAGCTGTGCTGTGTCCGGACTCCGGAGTCCCATACTGCCATACAAGCTTTCATTTGCACAGTCAACATTACAGCTAGATTCTTGTCACTTGTGTGTCTCATCCCGTTTCAATTGATTACCAACCCCACATAAAATAAATACTTGCTAAACTTTCCGTGCAAGCAACCTTACTACGCATATTCTTACGTTTTGGGATCGAAATATTCTTTACATAGGGGGAAGTTTTAGAAAATATTTTTAAAACATAATACGTTCGATAATTTTTCTGATCAATAATCAAAATATTTTTTATACAATTAATATGTACAAATGAAATATTTACGTGGATTCAAATTTGATGCGAATTATATAAGGCAAATATTAATCCCCATATGTCAATTTAAATTATTACCTACAATGTAACTATAAAATAAAAAAATGTCGTTAATTTTTAAATAATAATTTAAAAAAATATAAAGATATTATGAAATTTTGATCACATAAAAGTAAGATAACTTCGCTTACGAATCATAACATAGAGTATTTATTAAGTACTTTAATATTATAGTTATTAAAATATAGTTTTCCAACTACAATACTAAGTATATCCTAAATTAAAACATTTTTCATGCGCTCTGATTTTTTTTTCCTTTTTAAACAAAAAGTTTGAAGTGTGAGGTGCCTGCTTATCAATTCTACTTTGTGTAAATCTTATCCAATATGGAAAACTATCCAAAGCCGAAAAGAATGTAACATCAATTCCGTCGGATTCTAAGACGATTCTGACTAGATCATTCGATTGTTCCAATTCCTTTTTGTCCACTTGCTTCCCATGGCTAAATTAGAACTCGAAGCCCTCTTTTTTCTTTTTTCATTTTTCATATTATTTTCGGATAACCAAGCTTTTTCTATTAGCTCGATTAAATATTTTTTTAATGCCCGATTAAATATTTTGATAACCTTATAGTACAGGATTTGGCATCTTATAGCATATTCCATCTCTCTGAACTGCCATTTTCTCTTCTCACGCCTTCATTGTAATTTGCATGGCCTCTTAAAACCTCACGTAAATGGGACATTGGATTAAAATTATAGGAATACAAATTCGTACATAATTTTTTTTAGAAAAAACTGATGTTACAATTACCGTGATACTTAGAATAAAAAAAAATAAAATTGTTTCGATCAGTTAGTGGTAGTGTGGTCCCAATATATGAATCTATAACGAATTACTGAGAGAAGTAAATAACTAAAATGTACATAATGTATGATAAAATTTACTTATATATATATAAATATTTACATACAAATTTTTAATTGTGTATTATAATAATTTTAACTAAAAACAAAATTTATAATATATTGATTTATTTTTTCGTCTTAAACAATTGATAAATTAAATTTATAATATAATGAAACAAATTTAATAATAATTCGATCAACAAATTGATATTAATGAATTTATATTGATGAATTATAATACAAATTAATTAAAATATTGATTTTGTTTCGAATTTGAATAACGATAATTTTGGGCTTAGATAATAATTTTAAGGATATTTATGGAATTGTATTAAAAGATAAAATTGATTTTTAAAATCAGAATCTAAAAGCTACTTATTCCTTTTTTTTTCAAAATCAGCTGTAAGAGATACTGATTTTCACAAAAGTGATTTTGATTTTTTTTTACTAAACACTAAAATTAATTTTTAGATTTTCATAATCATTTTTTAACCTTCTAAAAGTAATCTTAAATGGGCTCTTAATGGGAAAATGACCGATACACCCTAAATGTTTAGGGAGATGATACAAAACTCTTTAATGTTTCAAAAATAACATTTAAACCCCAATTTGAGAATGGATTCAGTTTGTTCAAATAATTAAAAGGTTAACATAATACATTCCCTTACTAATAACTAGTGAATTAACCCAAAAAATCATCCTCCAAAAATCACAAACCTAAAATTACAAAATTCAATAGATTCCTAATTGAAAAACCCTCCTCTTCTATCAAAAAAATCACAAGCCCCTAATAGAATTCCCTAACCTATTGCGCGCAGACTCGTTGCTCGTGCCCTTAAGCCACTGCTCGTTCTGGAATCTGCCAAAAATGTTGATGATGACGATGAAGCATATCGGTCAAATGATGACGATGTAGGCATAGCACCTGTTGATGACGAAAGTGGATCAAATTGGGATGACGATAAAGTGGATGTTGGAGACATTGAAGGTAGTGAAGAATTGGATTGTCAAAATAGTTAAGAAGAAGATGAAATTATTTCTTAAATATGATGAAGATGATAGAGAATATGGCTTGCTTTTAGAATGTCAAGATGAGCAATTGAGAAAAATAAGATATTAAATTGAATTTTTAGAGCAAAATTTCATTTATTAATAATTTATAAGAAAAATAAGTAACTCAATATATTAACTTATATGTTAGAGGGGAATAATGGTAATTATAATTGAAAATAATTTTTTTTGTTAAAATTGACAGAATCTTTTAATAAATTAGGATTTAAATATTTTTTTTTCAAAATATTAGGGAGTTTGTATTCCTCCTTTCCATAAATATTTTGGGTGTATCAATTATTTTTTCTAAACTTAATTAATAATTACCAAATATATTTTTAACGGTTTAAAGAAAAATATTTTTAAAAAATTATTAACGTCGGCGGCCGCTGTACCGTTGTTGCGGTTGCGTAAGAAACTTTGTATGAAATATTATTTATTTAAAAAAAAAAAACTGAAGTCAATTCAGAATAACGGGTCACGAGTCTCTCGCTGCACTGTATAGGCCAATTAGCCAGCCCTCCATAAATTTTTCTCATGAACCACGAGTCGGTGAATGATTCCATACTCCGCAGCTACGTTGTATAACGATGTGCCATCCCTCGTCACCTCCGTACGTTGCGTCTAAAAGAGGCAACTGCGTTTGCTTAATCAAAGGCATTTAAACACCTGTAATTGAAGAACCCATTATTATGAGTTAATGCACGTGTACCAAAACAATAGTGTATTATTGTTGCATCATTAATTAAAGCTAATTACTTTTTATCATCTAATCATCGGGGTTATATTCATCATTATCTATCAAATGCAACTTATGCCACCAATAATATTAGATTGCGTTTACTTATTGAATTTAAAAATGAGAATTTAAAATTAGAATGAAACTCATATTATAATTACCATTATTTTTAAGGAAATGTAAATTAAAAATGTGAATATAATTACCATTATTTTCAATTATAATTCCACATTAATTTGAGAATTAAAAATGTGAATCTAATTCTCAAGGAGGCTTTGGGAATTAGACTCTCACTCCTAGGATTTTCCATTCTACCCCATTAATTCTTCATTATTTCGAAAATATCATCACTTCAAATAAAAATATATAAATAGAAAAAAAAAGAAAATCATAAAATCTAAACGCTCTCACACTTGACTCCCAGCCAAACGCCATTGCAGGTGTTTCTATCACTATCACGGCCATAATCATCCACCATCTTCGTCGTGGCTGGTCCATCGACTGTGGACCGCAGCTGGTTGCCGGTTTCGTATCTGTTGGGTTGTCTTGATTTCGTCTCCATTTCAGTTTCATCTTCGTTTCGCTGCTAATTTCGTCTCTAATGGCCATGGTTCTCGTCCGATGATGATGAGATGCTGGCGATGATGATTTGTTGTTGTCGTTGTAGTTGTCAACAATGATGATTCCGATTTTGACTATTGTTGTTATTATTATTTTTTTGGAAATGGATTATTTTGTTGATGATGATGAATCCCATTATGATTATTATTATTTTTAAATGGATTATTATTTTGTTGATGATTTATTATTATTATTATTAATATAATAATAATAATTATTATTATTATTATTAAGAATGATTTTTTAGTAATCTGTTATCATATAATTTATTCTGATTGCGATTTGAAGACAAAGTAAACGCATTAATGAAATCTAACTCATTCCGATTCTAATTCTTACAGTTTAAGTAAACAACTTATTCTAATTTATATTCTTTATTCTCATTCCAATCTATTTCCATTCTTATCCATTCCAATTCTCGTTTAGTAAACACATCATTAATGTATTGCAATAAACATTTAACAATATAAATCCAATTTTGTTCTTTATCATTTTAAATTTACACATAGCAACAACTACATGATTTGTGTGGATTGTGGAATTAAAGAATGCAACATTTTACAGATTTTTCTTCGATTGTATGTTAATATAATACTCAATTATACCTATGATATTTTGTAATCTCTCTCTTTAATAAGACATGTAACAAAAAAAAAAACAATTTATGTGCTATAAATTTTCATTTACAACACATAAATTATTTTTCATTTATGTAACACATGTAGCAAAAAAGTAGTTTGTACAAATATTTTCATTTTTGAAAAAATTATCAAAAACACTATTATCATTGACCATCTCTAAATTATTTATTTGATTCGATAGTTAAGATCACAAAAGAATTATGCAAAATTAATACTAAAAAATTCATAGTATGAAGGTAAATCCATGCATGCAATTGTGGACACAGTCATAAATTCTTATCATTGCATTATAATTTTCAAGTCTATGATCATCCATCATCATATTACAAATTTGATTCAAACCATTGATATCACTAAGACCTATGAAAAATAACCGTTGATTATAATATTCAGGTGCATAGCTCAAAAGCAGCCCAATTGCCAAAATCGACAGCATAACCGTTGACCAAACAACAACCATCCGATCACCAACATCACGCAATGAAAAGCGATTCCCCCCACTAAACGTTCAAGATCAGCAGACGTCCATGAAAGGCAATACAATGTTTACTCAGCGTAGAATTACAAATCCGATCCTTGACTCCCAAACTTACACATATTAGTAGTACAATTTATATACTTATTAATTAGTTTTTTTTTTGAAAAAGATCTATTAATTAATTAAATTGTTTAAACAAATAAATTAATAATTATTTTATTTTGTAATTTTCAAGTGTCATAAATCACAATTCACATTTCACGTAAGAGAGAGAGAGAGAGAGAGAGAGAGACAGAGGTGTGCATTGGAGGGAATGGGTGAGCGGTTAATTTAAGTGTCTAAAGTGGGGAGAGGTAGCTTGACGAAGAATGGGTGCGTATGTTAAGCGAATCTGCCTTTAATCAGTGGGCGTAGGTTAAGCCACAAGAGGCGATAAGAAGGAGAAGAAGAAGGGGAAAATAATAAAAAAGAAATTACGAAATAGTTGCCATCATCGTTCGTCGTTGATGAATCATCGATGTCGAAAGTGAAGCATCTACTAAGAAAGCTCCACATCGGCGGCGGATTAAATGAGCATCAACGACTGCCCGATGCCCGCCCCGTTATCAATCCGAGCCCCAGCCCTAGTCCCAGTCCCAGTCCCAGTCCCAACGCTACGCCGTCGTCATCATCTCCTAGTTCGGGGACATTGGGGAGAATCGGGGCCGTTGAATCGGCGGCTAGTGATCGGAGGGATGGGGACAGTGGAGTAGATTTTAACTTATTGGAAGAGGAGTTTCAGGTGCAGTTGGCTTTAGCGATTAGCGCGTCGGATCCAGACGCTAGAGAGAAGGTTGAGTCGGCTCAGATCGATGCCGCCAAGCGGATGAGTCTCGGCTGCCGCTCGGCTTCTGTCACTGAAACCGATGCCCTCGTTGAGTTCCTCTCGCTTCGATATTGGGTGTGTAAATGTTTGTATTTTGTTCAATTTTGGGATTCAGACTATTTACTTAATCAATTTAAGGGTACTAGGCAAGTTTAATTCAGAATTTTTAAGTTTTTCATAGCTATGAATGATTTGTCTCGGATCAATATTTAAGATCTTATATCTATTGTTTGGTTCAGGTTACAAATGATGGTAGTTTGCAACTTTGCATGGATAATTAATTATTAACTTTTTTCTTTCAGTACTTTTTTATCAGTAGCTGTTGATATTGAAATTGAATTATTGCATCTCACTTCCATTTATTACTTTTGTTATGATTCAAGTGCATTTATAGAGGAACGGAATGAATTAGCTCGTTTTGTGAATCTGATTCTTTTGTCTTGTTTATATTAAGTTTGAACTGAAACATAGTTGGATTTATGTTAATTATAGTGATTGGATATGTTGTCATTGGTTTTATTAGTTTCTTCCAGATCCCCGTCAATGTAGAAGTTTCTGCCAAGTAGATTGATTGGTGAATTGTGCATTATAGACACTTCCTTTTATGTTGACAAACAATTTATACATCTTTATATTTGCATAGCCAGTACTATTAGTTTCTTAATTCACGGCAACAGAAGTTGTAATAGTAATTTCTTATTTTCTGATGTTACCATATTTACCTGCTTATTTCCTTGTTTTACTGATTTAAAATTTATGTACATGTAACTCTTGGGAATGTAATGTTATTTCTCCTGTAAAAATTTGGGTACAATTGTCATTTTTGAAAATATTTAATTTGGTCTATGAAACCGTCTATCAGTTTATCAATCATATTTACTGAATGGTTATGTCGTTCATGGTCGAGAGAAGGGGAGAGAAGGTTTTGATATTCTTTACTGGAATCTCGAAAGGTTAGAGTCAAAATCATGATGCAATTTCTTGTTCTTTAATTTCTCAAGTGATACAGGAGAACTAATAGTTTACCCTTTCAAATGATTTTTAAGTAATTCTTTTTTTAGCTTCGCATCTGCAGTTATATAATCTGGCTAACAAAGGATTTACTAATTTTTGTATCTTTCACATGCAGAGCTATAGTGCTGTAAACTATGATGAAAAAATTGTTGATGGATTTTATGATGTATATGGAATTACCTCAAATTCAGTGTCACAAGGAAAGATGCCGTTGTTGGTAGATCTTCAAGCAATATCCCTATCAGATAATCTTGATTATGAAGTGATTGTGGTAAACCGCTTGGTTGATCCTAACCTTAAAGAGCTTGAGAAAAGAGCATATAATGTATCAGTTGAGTGCCGCTACTCTGATCTTGGTCCAATTTTAAGTGGCTTGATTCAGAAAATTGCTGATCTTGTTGTTGAGAGAATGGGTGGACCAGTTGGCAATGCAGAAGAAATATATGGAAGGTGGACCTTGAGACGTACCCAGTTAAGGAATTCTCTAAACACGAACATTCTTCCACTTGGGTGTCTTGATGTTGGACTTTCACGTCATAGGGCCCTACTGTTCAAGGTTGTAAATTTTCAAATCGTTTTATATCCTTGGGTTAAACTGAATCAAACAATATTTATTCACCCTTTAACTTAGCTTGTGTTGTAAATTTTCAAATCGTTTTATATCCTTGGGTTAAACTGAATCAAACGATATTTATTCACCCTTTAACTTAGTTTGGTATCCTGATTACTTTGAATTTTCTATTCCATTGTTGGCTTATTAGTGCTTAATTATTGAAGAAAACGTTTAGAGTTGTCCCCCCCATTATTTCAGCTAATTTAATGACAAAGTATGTTTCTGGTCCTTAGGATATATTGATTGAAGTTAATGATTTTTCACTGGTGATGGTAGGTGCTAGCTGATAGAATCAATCTTCCATGTATGTTGGTTAAAGGAAGCTACTACACTGGCACAGATGATGGAGCTGTAAACCTGATCAAACTTGATAATGGAAGGTAGTGATCTCCACATTCAAGTTATGAATGCAGTGCTTTTGATTTATGTTTATTTCTTAATGATGGCCTTTCCCACCACCGTCATCATCAACTGTCCACATTCCTTTCGTTTATTTGTATTTGCTGTAATCAGTTTTTTTTGTTTTTGTTTCACTTAATGCACCTGTATGCTTCTTGTCTAATACAAGGTTTAATATGAACAATGTTTGATTGTGAAATTGTTTTGTTCTGATGCAGTGAATATATTATTGATCTAATGGGTGCTCCTGGCACATTAATTCCTGCCGAGGTACCCAGCTGTCTTCTGCAAAATGCTGGATTTGATGTAAGGGAGTTTCCTGATCATACAGAAACCTCAGTAATTTCTCATATGGAGCTTGATGATGGAACTGAAACTCCAACTATCTCACGACCAATGCCGGATAGGATACCTGAAGTTGGCAGCACAGGGTCAGAGGAGGCTTCATTTGTAGGTAAGATCACAAACAAGGATGAGTCAGAACTTGCTGATAAAAATCAAACTGAGAAATTTGAGAAAGATTTTGGGCAGCTTTCCCCAGCACTATCAAACCCTTGTGAAGGCACATCAGGCACTTCTCGAAAACCATCATCTGCTCAAAAGAAGAAAGTTAAAAGTGTTTCCAAGTATGTCATTAGTGCTGCAAAAGACCCTGAATTTGCACGGAAATTACATGCTGTTTTGTTACAAAGTGGTGCATCACCTCCCCCAGATTTGTTCCTGGATATTAATTCGCAGGATCTGGGTGAATGGAAGATGCTTGAACAAGTCCATCTAGCAGATGGGAAAAATGTAGATAATGATGTTCAATGTCTTTCAAATAGGTTCTTATCAAACCATGAACAGTCTCATGCATCCTCTGTTGGAGTGGAATCTTCAAACTATTTAAATTATGAGAGTAGACTGAGGCAGCCGGCAGAGTGGTTTGCTGAACAGCACAAAAAATTGGAACCAAAAGTCATTAATTGTGACCTTTCTTTGTGCTCTGATACTGCAGGCGAGAGATTCGTTCTTGTTGGTAATGAACTAAAGCTAAATAATGCTACAAGTGTAAATACTGTTCCTGTTAACCCTCCCGGAGTTGTTGCCGGAGCTTCGTGTGAGAAAGAAATTCCTGGATCTCCCTTGCCCGCTGCAGCTGAGTTTTGCCAAAGACAACCTGAAAATGCCTTGGTCAGTGTCAAAAGACCGGTTTACACCGACTTGGGTAAAGAATCTGCTGCTGACTCGATGCCAATGATCAATAGTGGCCTGCTTATGACTTGCAATGGTCAGAATGACAGCATTAACCCAATGTTGGGGGAGGTTGCGGAATGGGAAATTCTCTGGGAGGATCTTCAAATTGGTGAACGAATTGGTATTGGTAATGGTCATTTCATTTCATTCATTCACTCATTCATTATTATTGTTTTTTAATAAAAGGTATCACACTATCATTTTTTATAATAAGGGTAATTTTCTGTTTTTTAACTTTTTGAATAACTTCATACATCTTCTTTGGAATGCATATCATTTTATCATAGGCTCTGGCCTGGAAGCTGTGTATTTATTGTATTATGAATTAGGTATGAAGTAGAAATCTGCAGGGGTATAAAGTGAAAAGGGAATAATTAGATTTGATGTTTTTATCTGCTTTGCTTTCAGTCAGATCATCTGCTGAACTTGAGCTTGGCCTTATGGCATCAAATTGAAGCCGCCAAGGCTTTAACTTTCACTTAGGAGTAATATTCATGTCTATCTGGAATGGTTTGACTGTTCATTCAAATAGTTTTGGACATGCCTCCAAGAATCTTCATACCTTCTTCATATGTTATAGGCAGAAGCTGATACACCTGCTTAACTGCCTCCCAGGGTTTTGGAATCTGTGTTGAACCATTCAATGTATGCATATTAGTTTGCTTGCTAATTTTTCATATTCTTTGCTTCTCTTGATGCACAGTAAGGAGTCAAAAGTCTGACTGTCGTAGTATATTATTGGAGGCTTCTTCCCTATATTTTGTTTAAGCATGGATGTTTGGATGTGTGTGCACAAAAGCACACTTGTATTTATTGGTAAATTTGGTGCTTGCTTGATTATGTTATAGATGGTCAATAATCGTCTCATATGACATTTTATTTCAGGCTCATATGGCGAGGTCTACCGTGCAGATTGGCATGGCACTGTAAGTTATGCTTTCAATACATCAGTCATTTCTCATCCTTCTTTGGTAGTTTTAACATTGTGGAATTTCTAGGAACAACATGCCATATGGTATCACATGTAACTCCTTGATGATATCCCTCATGATGATTTTGCAATTTTTTGGAAAACACTGTACCTTTCTACCATATAACATACTATATTGTCTGTTTTTTTCCCCTTTATTCTTTTTAAATTAAACTTCTTATATAGTAGTCTTTAACTCTTTCATTTCCAAATGTCGCCCTCAGCATAATATATACTACTGCAGTCATTCTAAACTGTGGAAAATATATTAAAATCTTTCAACTGCTTGACTAACACTTTCAGTCTTTAACAATATCTTTGAAATTAATTTTTTTAAATTAATTGGAGATTTTAATATGTATAACTTGTACAGTCTTATAGGAGTTCTGGTATGTTCTGTTTTACTGTTAGTTTCAATTTTGCTGTTTGGTTTTCAAAGTTATTAAAAAGTCACGTTGCATGACAGGAAGTTGCTGTGAAGAAGTTTTTGGACCAAGATTTTTCTGGAGATTCACTTTCGCAGTTTAAGTGCGAGGTAAGTACCATAAATTAACTTCCTGTATCGCATTTTCTGTTCTTTTATTACCTAAACAAACGACAATCATAATTTTATATCAACTCCTGCTTTACGCTTCTGCAGGCTGAAATCATGTTGAGGTTGAGACATCCTAATGTGGTTCTTTTTATGGGAGCAGTTACTCGTTCCCCTCATTTCTCAATATTGACGGAGTTTCTCCCTAGGTTATTTTACTTTGACATTTAATCTTTAAATCTCGAGAATTAGTGAATTGAGCTCCATTGGTCTTTGTTTCTTTGTTGTTCACAAGTCTGCCAAAAACTTAATGATTATAAAAGTTAGCTTTCCAATCATCATTTCAATACCATTATACTTAAGTAGTATTCTCCTTCTTTTGCTACTTTTGATATGAGTAATTCACTGATCCTTATAAATCTTATCTTTGTTCTGGGGTTTTAGTTGATAAATTTCAGAGGGAAAATGGAAAAATAAAAAATAAAAGAGCAATCAAAATCTAACTATCACTAGGTTGTAGAGGCATTTTACCACTATGACTGCTATTATGTGCACTTGCATTGTCTTTGCTTTATATGGAAACTTTACATTCTTTTCTGAGATAAATTTCTGATCCATTTGTTTGTGGGAAATCCTGTTTCTGCAAGTCATATCAATGTCAGTGTTTCTGCCAAAAAACGTATGAAACAATGATTGTTATTTATTAAGTAAATTAACGATATCTTGTCTTTCTTCTCTTTCTATTGGTGCACAGGGGGAGTTTATATAGGTTACTGCATCGTCCCAATCATCAACTTGATGAGAGAAGGCGAATGCGAATGGCTCTCGATGTGGTATACATTGAAACATCTCCTTTCATTTTAATTCCTCTATATTTTAGGTCTTTTCCCTGCCTCTTCCTTTTCCTCTCAATTTAAACTTCTTTATGCTTTGCAGGCAAAGGGAATGAATTACTTGCACACAAGCCATCCGACCATTGTGCATCGAGATCTAAAGTCTCCAAATCTTCTTGTTGATAAGAACTGGGTTGTAAAGGTGATTTTAAACTCAAATTCTGTCATTCATTTTTTTTTCCAGACTCTTATTTAGATACTAGACTGCAGTGTTTGATCTTTTTGGTGACAGCTTCCATCATCTTTTGTGCTTCTCTCTAGGTCTGTGATTTTGGGTTGTCTCGCATTAAGCATCATACTTATCTGTCTTCAAAATCGACCGCTGGAACAGTAAGTCGTTCAATGCCATTATATGATTCTATTCTTGAAAAGTCATTAAGCCATTTCTTTAGTAATCCAGTGGGAAGCGCTATCCTGTTAACGCACAGTGACAAAAACTTTATTCTGTTGGACTGCAGCCTGAATGGATGGCACCAGAAGTTCTCCGGAATGAACCAGCTAATGAAAAGTGAGTCAATTGAATTTATTCCGATCCATTTGAGGGGTTTTGGTAGATAAATTGGAACTTCAATTGAGTATGTTGCTTATACAATCAGACTGGCTTGCTTGCAGATGTGATGTATACAGTTTTGGTGTGATATTGTGGGAGTTGGCTACCTTGAGTGTTCCTTGGAAAGGTTTGAATCCAATGCAGGTTGTTGGAGCTGTTGGATTCCAGAATAGACGTCTTGAAATTCCAGATGACATTGATCCAGCAGTTGCACAGATAATACGTGATTGTTGGCAAACGTAAGTTCTAGATTTTGTGAATATCAATATTCTATAGCTGAGGTTATCAGAGTACAATCATATTTTGCAATAAATAATCAGCTTCATGAATTTTATACTAGATATTGTATTTAATCCTGATAGCATCAGAAAAGAATTGCAAGAATCTGTCCATCAACTTTTTTCTTCTTCTTCTATTGAAAGTGCTAGACATGTGCATTCAATGGAGTCAAAATTTTTGAAGTGACTTGAAGTTAAAAGAAGATGTGGAAAATGAGTATTCTTTTCTGCTGGTGGAGTTTGAATGACAACATAGTTACCAAATATTATTTTGTTTGCTATTTTCTCAAGTTAAAGATAACTATTTAGTTTGATATGCTTCATCAACATTGGACGGTACTATCGTGATAATTTCTTGGCTAGGGGACTGGATTTAATTCATTTTTCATAACTATTTTCCTCTCCCTTTCCCTCTCTTGCAGGGAGCCACATTTACGGCCATCTTTTGCACAGTTAATGTCTCGTCTGCGATGTCTTCAACGTCTGCTTGTAGATAGATCAAACTCTACAAATCAATTCTCAGAGTTGCCATAACAGTGGCACTGTAATAAATAACTGAAAGACGTTGTTTCTGGGCTCAAAGAGGCAGAGCAGCTACCAGTTTTTTTTTTTTTTTTTTTAAAAAAGCCTTTTTCCCCCCCTTGAATTTGATATAAAGAAAGTTAGGAGAGTACTGGAATGGGGAAAGTGTTGGTTCATTCAAAGTGGGGGCTCAGCACGATCCATTCAGGAGACGGTGGAATTCCTCCTAATCAGCAACTGCATAAGAGCAGTGGAGGATACCGTCAAAAGGATGCATTCAGTAGTGTAACTATGTAGTATCAATCTAAATGTACAAGCTTCAAAAGAAGAAAAAAACAGGAAAGGGAAGAAAAAAAAAGTGAAAGAAAATTAATGATTTTTTTTTTTTTTTGGGTTCCATTATTGTATCTGTGGAGGTCTTGTTTGGGAAGCAAAATCCCAACTCCTGAATTGTAAACATATCTCTACAGGTTGTTGTGGAAACAGAAAAAAGAGAGAAGAAAAAAGAATTTGTCTGCATTTGTTATGTTTCTTTTTATTTGTAGTCTACAAAATTATTTTCTTCACCATGTTGAATCCGCTGTAAGAAGTAGTTTTAGACTCTAGAATTTAGCTAGCTACCTGTTGTAAGAATGTCTTCCATATTATAACCTGGATATAAATCCATGAAAAAATTTAAGGCGTTTGTCTGCACGCAAGAGTTTTAAATATTGTTGAATCTGCATGTGCCTTTGTGAATTGTGATTCAATACAGATCAAATAATCGCCAACCCAGAAGGGTACGTTTCATCAATGAATTGAAGAAACGGGAAAATTAAAATTAAAAAAAAAAAAAAAAAGCAAAACGAAAGGTACAATGAAATAAAAATCCTAAGGCAAATTGAAATTAGGATAAAGGCTAGTGAATTATATATGCAAGTAATAGAGAAGTGAGCAACAACAGCTACAACAATGGCGATGGTTTATCAGCCTTCAACAAAACCACCCTTATCAACAAGCTTCCTCTCCTCTTCCACGCACAGCTTGAACTTCCTCAGTCCAAATCTAAGAGTCGGAGTACGTTATCACCAGTACAATTATTTAATCCCAAAAATACCCTCGCCACGATGTTTTAGAATTAGAAGAAACAGCAGCAGCAGCAGCAGCAACACCCCGCCGCTACCAGAAACAGAGTGCCCAGTTCCAGCAGATCAGCAACCAATAAACGAGTACCAGAACCTGTCAAGTTCGTTCCCATTCTCCTGGGCCTCGGGTGACTTCGTAGAGTACTGCTCAAGGTTGTTCGTCACGGGCGCTTCTTTCGCTCTCTTTGTTGGGCTACCCGTGGCCTGGTTTGGCGCTGTGGGGCCCGACTCCGAGCCTCTGGAGAGAATTCTCGGAGCTGTTTCAAGTGGGGTAATTGTTGTTACCCTTGCTGTTGTGAGGATGTATCTTGGTTGGGCTTACGTGGGTAATCGCTTGCTCAGTGCCACTGTTGAATACGAAGAGACTGGCTGGTATGATGGTCAGGTATATCCGCGCCATTTGTTTCTTCGCAATTTTATCTATTTATAGTTTTATACTTTCAGATAGTCGGAAGCATAGGCCAATTTGGCTGCATGCTCAATTTCATGCATGCACGCCCAAATAATGATGAAATCTGAAACTAATATCTAAACACTGTCAATCTGTGATTAGCCAAAGTGGAACTGTGAATTTGCAACTAACTTTTACCCTTTTATCATGTGTTGGATTTATTATGGGTCAGCGTTCCTCTTAATAACTTTTTAACCATCATCTGTAGGCTTGTGTTTAGCTTTTCAAAGCAGCAAGCCTATCTGATCCCACTCACTTGACATTATTTGAAATTTCGTGATTGAACAATCCGGTGCTGAATGGTAATATGATCTTTGTGTTGAATTTTTTTACGAGGTTGTGATTATTTAATTAAAATCTAATATTATATGTTATAAATTCACATGTGGCACAACATCTTGCATAGATTAGCACCACTCAGTTTAGCACTTGGATCTAAATTTAGTTGAACAAGATTGACTGAGAAAGTGGGGGACAAGTTATAGGCGTTTCTTTAATGATTAAGTGAGCCAATGAGGCAAACAGAAATGAAGGGGAAGAGAGCCTCTGCTGTTATCTTTCAATTACCAAGCAAGTATTGGCACTTATTATTATTATTATTATTTTCTTTTTCTTTTTCTTTCTTTCAGCAGATGACCTGTAAACTGATTTTGAGTTCTCATGATATGTTGATATTAGCCTGAGTACTTTTTTCATGCTATGTTGCTAGGTTGTACTATTTCTATCAGGCAGTTTCCATCACTTTTGATCTAACTTAAAAAGTTCTTTGCCAACTTCACCGTGGCGAGCTTCTATTCATTGCTTTTATGAAATAATTTGCTATATTCAAAGCTTGTAAAGAAATTTCCTTGACAGATATGGGTGAAGACTGCTGAAGTTTTGGCTCGTGACAGGCTGCTCGGTTCATTTTCGGTAAGTAATTTATTGAAAGCATTAGGTGTACTTCGAATAGGTCTTTGATGATGGAAATTCCATGTGAACCATGTACTGAGAAACTCAATGATTATTGATTATGTTTTGTTGCTATGAATTATCATGAAAGGAATCTTTGAGAAATTATGACTTTCTGCTGCTACCTCCGGGACCAATTTCCTATGTGTTCTTTTGAGACAACGAAATAGAGCAAGAGTGTCTATTACTTCATCCTGTTCAACTTCCAAAATTATAATAAAAACTAGTGGTACTTTTGTATATGATTTGTTGGGATTTACTTGCGTCCCAAACTTTAGCTAAAATTGACAACTTGCTTTATAAGATAGAGGAAACGTCAGTCGACTGGATGCTGTATTTTCTCAAGGATACTTGCTATTTCAATCATATGAGCATCATGTTATGGCTTTTAAAAATATGTTGCATTAATTGTTGTAGAAAAGTATTACAGTACTCTAAACAAACAGGTTAATCCTCTTAAAAGAAGCTTATATTGTTTTACACTCGGATGGCTATAACAATTTACACATAATAAAATTCTTTCATGTCTTAAACTCGTGGCTTTTGATACTAACTCTTTTTTGAAAACGAATCCTTGTTCTGCTAGAAGCTTCCTGCCCTAATTAAATTTCAAAGTAGTGCTAGGACTTAAGAAAATTGTTCACATCTGTGTTTTGTTCTTTCGTATTACAGCTCGCTCAATAGTTTTATCTTGTGTCACTCCTGCAGGTCAAGCCTGTGCTGAGCAGATTAAAGTACACTCTAATAACTCTAGGAGCATCACTATTTGTTTGTGCTCTTCTTCTCATCAATTTGGAAGGAGGGCAAAAGGGTTCCTACCTAACGCCCACAGAACCTGGGGACGAAGCCATTCCTGGAGTATACAACGATGATTCTGCAAAATCATTCGAGCCAGATGCTTTCTGTGGTGAACCCAGTCCTCCTTGATTACTTCTTCCCAGGCAGCAATTTGTACATTTTACAGTCAAGTACGTATGTATATTCAACAGTATATATTATGTACAGGTTGCTATATGATCAATTTTAACAATCAGAAAATACAAAATTCTTAGGGAACTTGGATGAGCTTTTGCTGGAGTGAAATGGGTTGATTCCCTGCTCAGACAGCACATCACATATGCTTTATTAATTGCTTGAAGAAACAAATTCAGAAATATAGAGAACAGAGATGGCCTTATTAATGTTAATGGACATATTTAAATAATTAGCTAATTTAGCTCGCCTTGTGGACCAAATTTCCGTCGCTTTTCACTTGGTCAGTAGCCCATAGCTTTTCACTTGGTCGGCAGTCGGTGCCGAGTCCAATCGCCGTAGGTTTTATCTTATGATGCACTAAAAAAATGTCACCAATGTGGCCTGACACATTGCTGACATTGCTACGTGGACGGGCTCATGTAACACATGTTACAACATCGATCGGTTCGATTCATTCGAATTAAATTCAATACATTGAATGTTGAAAAAGATCCCACCCCAGATTCAACTACTAACTTTACTGGAACACGTCATGAATGGATTAGATTTTTTAGGGTGGGTTTTTTTTTTTTTTTAAACTT
This sequence comes from Citrus medica, assembly GCA_002013955.2. Classification (NCBI taxonomy): domain Eukaryota; kingdom Viridiplantae; phylum Streptophyta; class Magnoliopsida; order Sapindales; family Rutaceae; genus Citrus; species Citrus medica. Next base: position 687,706 of record MKYO02031847.1, on the reverse strand, counting down.
TGGTATATGCTTTGCAATTTAATTTAAAAGGAAGATAATTTCATCTTTGTTGGCGTCACTTTTGAGTTAATTAGTTAATTGAAGTTCATTTTAATAAGAGCCAAGAGTTTTTATTTTTGCTAACAATTGCGAAATTATATATTACCATAGCATTTTGAGTAATCATTGCGTGTCAATTATCATCATACACACCAACAAACCTTGTCAAATTGTCGTCATATATTCCGGCAAACGTAATATCTTTGATTTGAGATTATCATCTCCGATTTTGAACCCAAAAATCTAAAACTTACTTGATTTCTATATTAATTATTTAATTTTCAATTAAAAAATCTAAAATTTCATTTGATTTCAATATGAATTATTTATTTTATTTCCTAAAAAAACTCCCCCATGCTCTAACTTAGTAGGTCTCCCGAGTCCCGACCGCAAAAACATGAAATGTCCATTTTTGTAGATGTAATTTAGTTCTTCAAATTTTCGCAATATAATTTGTGAAATCACCAGAATTTGATAGCATTGTCATAAGTCATAACCCTTTAAATTCTTTAATTTTATTCAAAACATTTAAGCTACCATCTCACGTAACCTCAGATTTTAATTAGGTTATGTGTGGGATTAACATTTACCCCATCAACTTTATATAGAAACATAAAATCAATCTTGATCATCAAAGCTTAAGGAGAACACGCGAAGTACACAAAATTTAATAGGAAACAAAAACCATAAATCTATTTAATTCAAATATCTTAAATAGACCAAATCATTAATCATAGATAAAGTAAAGCAAACAAAACAAAAGGTGACCCAGCCTATTACACCATTGAAACTATTTAGTTGGGAAGATAATTAATTGCTAATAGCAAATTAATTTCATTAATTAAAAGGCATTAAATGAAAAGAGAGAGGGTTAAAGGTGTGGTGAGATGGGACCCACAAGTGAACTGAAAATCAGATCCGGTTCATGAACCTCCCGACTTTTCAATCTTCACCTTCCAAGACAAGAAAAGAATTAGCAAAAAAAAAATTATTAAAAAAAAATTACCCATGTCACATATATCAGAGCAGTTTCTGCTCCTCCACCATGACGAACACACAACACTTGCAACAAGAAAGACAAAAACGTCTACTGTTCTCAATATATTTCTTGTGGCTTGCAGCACCAACTTTGAAAAATTTGTTTCAATTCAACTCTTTGCCTCTCCATCAGCTGCCTGCAATCTTTACTGGTTAGTGAAGGAAAAAGCCATCATTTTTAAAATTTTATGAGCACCCTTTTGTTTCTTTCTGGTTTCTAGTCGAATGAATTGCATAAAGGTCAGATCTTTTTGTTCTTGAATGTGTAGTGAAACTGTAGAACTACAGTTATAAGAAGTCATCTGGGGATGTGTTTGCATGGTAAGAAAAACGGTAGAAAATAAATGGAAAAGGGAGAAAACCAAATATCAGGTACCATAGCTCCTGGGATTGGAAATCTTGTCAATCTGAATGCATTAGTATGGAGCTTAACCAATTAACTGTCACTACACTTCTTGATTAATTTTTTTTTNGGGGGCGGTTGGGGGAGGTGGATTTTTAATGTTTTGATTTTTATCTGATAATTTAGCTACCCAATGAAGTTTTTGCAGGGTTAATCTGATTATTAGATGTCTTTAAGATTGCCTCTAGTAAAAGCTTTGTGAGAAAGCTTTTAACAAGAATCAGAAGTATACTGCTAAGACGCGCTTGCTGCTGGTATCTGGTAGATTGAATGTCATCAAGGAAAAAAATTAGGTTGTTCAGGCAAGAAGTACTTGCATGGGGGATTTATATATTTTTTGTGGGTTCAGAGAATCTGTTATTTTCTTTGAATTAATGTTCGCAATGCTTTACTACTTTCATGGTAAGAAAGTTACTGCCTAAAATAGGAAAATATTTGCCTTCGAAGCACAAGTGGTAAATTATTTGAACATGAGGCGCTGTCTTCAGTTTGGTTATTAAGAAAGTTGCTTTTAGAAGACAACTGTAGGATTTGCATTTCTTTGTGTCCTTGACTTAAGATTATTTTTCTGTTTTCATACTCTTCGCAATGCACTAAATACCATTAATGGTTTCGGTCTTTGCTGACTCTGAAAGTCTAAAAAGATTTAGTTGTATTCAGCACATTTTTTGCTCTATCTTTATTAATCAATCCCTCCACTGATCTATTGTTGGCTTTCAACATAAGTTGGGAGCTTTTTGATGAGCTTTAATTTTCAGTTGGAGGTTGAGGGGACGATGAATGAGCTTAGTTTATGATACAAGGACCTTTTTTATTCTAGTTGAATTTGTCATACATAATAAATGCCTACGGTCCTATATAATGTTAGATGGCAACTAAGGATTCTTGGAGTGAATCCATGTGGTGAGGAGTGGAGTTTGGCACTTTTTCTCTTTCTTCTTTCACTCCTTGATGGAAATGCTCTAAGTCTAATATTTTAATATCTTTCAGCCTAATAAATGAATTATATGTATTTTAGTTTTTGGACCTATGTGGAAAAAAACTTAGGTTTGTGATATTATAGTATATTTGGACTATTGTTGGCAGTGCGGCTGCACGTGCCCAAATGTGGGATTTTTTTTTTTTTTAAGATAACTTTCTACAATAGGAAGAATACTGCAATCTGTCATTTGAAGGTTGGTTGAGCTACAAAGAGTCAATACCCCCAAGATTGCAATGCCATTCGGTGAACATGCTTGAAATGCGGCTAAACATTAAATAATGTTAGCAAAGTAGATGTTGTTGGTTTCGTGTCTTGATGTTACTTGACGTAATTAACTATTCATGTTGAAGAAGAAAGAAAGAATCCTTCAAAGATATTTGGGAGTGAGAACAAATTAATCACTGGATCGATTTTCTCCTATATATGACTGTCTTTCCCTATTAGTAGTCACGAATTCATGATTGTCCCGAAAGGAAAGTACCATTCGAGAGGAACAATGTCTTTTGAGTTGCAATAAATGTCGATGCATACTATAGTGGATTCAGTTTCAATACCTAGATTATTCTGATTATAGTTACACGCGTGATGGAGTAGGTTGGATTGGGATTTTGTAAATAATTAGCATGAGCTTACTGAATGTTGTGGAGACTCATGATGGAAACTCTCAATACCAAAGATTTCTTTTTCTTGTCTGTTGGCCTTAGTCAGCTTTGATTATGTTAACACTTGTTGAGTTTTTTCGCTCTATATGTTTTTCCAGTTTTTATGGGCATTCATATTGAATCATTTCTAATAAAGGCCTGTCTTCGTGTGTGTATGGCAGAATTATTGGTTTGCTTATCTTATTGGAAATAAGTTAATTATGTCTGAAGGAGTAATTTGACATAGTGATACTACTACGCAGAAATTGCATGACACCATTTGTCACAGTGAAAACTTCTTATAATGAATATAAAAGCAGCTTATGACATTGAACATGTGAGCTCTACGTCTAAAATTGACCATGAGCTTTGGCCACTCGACGAAATTAATCCAAAGGCGGCGAGATTCCCATGCTGTTTAGTTTGGACCCCTCTCCCGGTCGTCTCGTGGTTGGCACCTTTCATTGGACATGTTGGTATTTGCAGGGAGGATGGATTTAGTTTGGATTTTTCCGGATCCAACTTGGTGAATGTTGATGAATTTGCTGTTGGTGCCGTTGCCAGATATCTTCAGCTTGATAGGAAACAGGTACACATTTTTTGTATAATGTTTGTGCCAAAATGTACCCTGTTATGTTTCATATTTTTGTTCTCTCCCACTCTCGTTTCATTAAAATACACACAAAACTTGTCCTTTCACTATCATTATTATCAATATTTGTTTTTAGCTCGAGGCCTTGGTTTCTCATGGTTTTGCCAAATGAATCTATTTCGTTGTTGATTCCAGTAACCAATTTAATCTCTCAATTACTCTAGTGTATTCATCATTAGTTTACGGAAGAGAGAGTTTAAACTGCATTAAACTGCCAGCAAGTCACCTGACTATTTTATTGTGTGAATCAGTGTTGCTTTCCTCGAAATCTATCTGGGCACACATGCAAGCAGGGCTATCAGCACTCAGAATTTGGAACTGCAATGACATGGGATGATGCCTTACAGTTGAGTAACCGTCAGTTTGAGCATAGAACTTACAACATATTTACATGCAACAGCCACTCATTTGTTGCAAATTGTCTGAACCGGCTCTGTTATGGTGGATCAATGAGTTGGAACATGACCAATGTAGCAGCTTTGATTCTGTTTAAGGGGCATTGGGTTAATAGCACGTCAATCATTCGATCCTTCCTCCCATTCACTGTGGTGGCTTGCTTAGGTTTATTAATAGTTGGCTGGCCGTTCTTGATCGGGCTGTTCTCATTATCTTTCCTCCTCTTGGGTTGGTATCTGTTGGGTACATTCTGTGTTAAAGGCCTACTAGAGTGCTAGTCACCCGTGTTCATGTTCTAAGGTTTTATTCTCTAGAAAAAAGCATGGGTCGGTACAGTCGAGTGAGAGCGATGTTTATAATACATGGTATAAGAGTTGGCATTAATGAACTGAACTAAATCTAAAATCAAAATGTAGATCTTTATAAGAAAGGAAACTGTTAAGCGTTTGTCTTAAATTCCTTTGATTTCTCGTTTCTCTTTGTGGCAGCTGTGTCGATCTTGGTTCTAGTTTTCATTGAGACTGTACATGGTGCAGCATTGAGTACTGGGATAAGGTAGCACACTGACGCCACATGATTCATTAATTTGGGTGAAAAGTGTCCATAGTTCATGCCCATTATATCATCCATTCAGCTTGTTTACAAAATAAGTTCCATTTAATGGTGGTTGCTTTGCAAATAATAGAAACGTTGTAAGCATCAAGTCAAGATGCCCAAATTTGTATGGGTTTTCCTAAATTAATACCATACATTCAAATATTCAAAAGAAAATCTACAAAATAATTATTTCTTGAAATTTTTGCATTCCATCGGTATAAACAGTTTCTGTTCTTTACCCAAAATGAGAAAAACACCTCAGAAGTTTTGAAAATTTGTACCAGATATGCAATTTGAAGTTAGAACTGCCACACGACTATCCTTAGTAAGCCCTTTTTCATCGCGGGGAAATGCGACTGTTAAGCACGTCTTCTGATCAGGGTATTCATATAGCAACACAAAATCAAGAACAACATAAACAGAGGCTGGTATGTGATTTGAAATTAAAACTGCCACACAACTAGCATTAGTAAGCCCCAAGAACAACATCAACAGAGGCTGATATGCGATTTGAAGTTAAAACTGCCACACGACTAGCATTAGTAAGCCCCTTTTAATTGTGGGAAATGCGATTATTAAGCATGTCTAATCATCAAGGTATTCATTTGGCAACACAAACTCAAGAACAACATCAACAGATGCTGGAGTCTGACATCCAAAAGTGCATGATCCTGGGCTTATCTTTTTACCAATACCCAAAGGCTGAGCAACCATCCCAGAATAGTACACTTTTGAAAGGAATCCATTTTATGCTCCATACTTTGGGGCCTTCCAAAGCTTAAAAGCAACTTCATGCAGAAATCTATCAGCTGGTATTGTGAGATAGCCACCATGCTGCAACGGCAACAAAAATGATGCACAAGTACCTTTATCAGTAAAATCAATAAACCAGAAGCCCGTGAATTTATGTCTACCTGGATGATATTCGGGTAGAGAACCATTAATTATGAAATGTTCTGAAGATAATCATAATGTTCTCATGAAAACAAACAATTTGAAGTAAGATATGATTTGAAACAGGAGCAATCAAACCTCATTTTGTTTTTAGGCAAAGCTCAATATAAGATCCAACAAATCAATCTATACCTCTTTAAAATCTTTAAAAGAAAATGTCTCTGCCATATCTTTGCGGGTGACAGCATACTGCCATTGAGAGATAAGCATTGGGCAATGGTGCCTGTTGATTACAAGTTAGCAATATTCGTCAGATACTGTAAACATGATGTAAGAATCAACAAAGTTTTTCCCTACCTAACATCGTTCCGCGGAGTTTCTCCTTTCATAGTGTAACTTTGACGAGGGAAGAGCGCTGAAAAATCAGAACTTTTCTCATCAATAGAAATCAAAACTGAAAGATTGGAATTATCCGCCTCCAAAACTTGTCCGTAGCTCAATACAACAGACAAGTGCAAACGTGAACCAACTTCACTAGCAGGTTGAGCCATTTGTAATATAACACTGACCAAAGCATTGATATATTCCAAATCATGAGCAACGGCCTTGCCTTTGTCGTCATTCGTCTTTTCACCAGCCCCAATGTGCACCAATACTAAATCAAATTGGCTCACTTCTTCCATCTTCCCTCTCTGAAACCCTAACAACTTCAGCAACTCCGAGGCCATAACCTCAATTGGTGATCCAGAAAGCGAATCACTTGTTTCGATTAACTCATTTAATTGCAATGTAGCAAAGCCAAGTTTGTCACCAAAAGATTTCAACCTTGAATTAGTTGTGATTAAAGCAGCTTTCAATCCCATGAACCTGAAATGTGAGGAATAAGTGTGTTAGCCAATCTTGACAATGCGCACTTTAACATACAGTTCTCATTCATAGTAAGTCTAAGCAAATGATACCTATCGGATATAGTTTGAAATGGTGACTTCTCCTCGCATTTTAGTTCAGTAGTATGTTCTCCAATCTAATATGAGAACTAACAAATTTTAGACTGGTACAAAATTAAATTTTCCAAATTCTGAAAGTCTGTGAATCTTACTGCACTGAGATAATCTTGATTTGCATCAATCAATACTGCGAACTCTCTAACAATTCGCTCTTCCTCGCTTTCTGCAATCTAAATCTAAGTAAATCCCAACAATCACAGATGTAGCAACATTCATCTGTAAGCTGAGACGATTAAAAATAATGAAAAAAAAAAGGCATGAAGATATTAAATTGCAGCTCCGTGCTGCTGGACAAACAAGAACATGCAAACATTCAGAACCTTGAAACTCTATACAAACATGAGCTAGCTGAAGATAATTGATCAATAATTACACCTAATTTGTGCTGAAACAACATACGATCTTTCTTTTTTTTTCATTATTCCTCTGATCTTACATGCGATTTTCAATAATCCAAATAAAGCAGTATCAAATTAAAGCAGCAATAGCAAAAAAATGAATGAAAAGAAAAAAGAGAAGCAAACCTGAGGGAGGTGCAATAGGAAGGCTCAAAAAGCCACAGGCAGCTTTAGATGCAAGTGAGTGGAGATGGGCGTGCGATGGTTCTACGAAACGGGCCAATCCGTCGCCGTATAACACCAATGCCTTGCTGGGTTTGTCCGCCATTGCTGTTTCCTACTTGTGGAGCCTCTGGGAGAGAAACCAGTGGGAGTATATTTATTCCTTCTTTTTGTTACTTTGGGAGATATTTGTACACGTGTCTTATGCATAGATTCTAACAGCTATAAAACACCCCTTCCAGCGAGACTCCGAAAGCCTCTTTACTTATTTATTTGTTATCACGCGGTAGTAGAAGTCTCGGTCCCCCTGGTAGTTGGTACTCCTTGATCTGTTTTTTATTCTTTTATTAATAAATTTACCTTCACATAATAATAATTATTTATATATTATTAAAAATATATGATATGTTACATAAAAATTTTAAAATAAATTAAATATGTTTTAAAATAATATTTTATAAAAATTATATTAAGAAATAAATATTAAAAAAATCTATATATTTAAACTTTTAAGGTAATTTTATATATTTTCAATTGTATTAGATTGATATAGTATATACTTTATTCCCATGTCTATAAAACAGGAGAAATGTTCTCATAAAATATAGATGGGAAGCGGTTGCGCTGGTGCCCTATAATTCATGTACAAATAATACAACGATCAAAACGATTGCATGATTGCATCTATTTAATAATAATAACCAATTGTGTGCATAAAAGGATTATTTTTAAGGATCTATCCTGAGGTTTTATGTATTTGCAATTAAATACGTAGTATGACAATATTATCAATTACCTCCCGCCGTTTTCACTTAGTTTCATATATCGTAAAAATATATGAGCATAAATTTAGAAAATTGCAACCAAAATTCACACAAATTGAAGCAAAAAGGTAGAACTCTTTTTTTTTTTTCATCAATGAAACCACATAGCCATCCCCAAAATTAAAATGCTCTAATTCATCTTAAAATTCACCAAATCCAACCTATAAAGCAATTTATTCATCCCAAGCAAACACAAAATCTTCTCTTTATGCTTCAAGCCTCACCAAATCAAGCTCAAATATGAAGAATCCCATTTGAAAGAATATGAAAGTGGCAACATCGAAAAGTGGTGCTGTGGATGTTGCATATTGGAAGAACAAAATGCTGGATTCGAGTGCTAGAAACAAAAGCTTAACAACAAGTTTGGATCCATGATTAATTAAGGTAAATTTAGAACTTTTACCTAATATATGTGTTTACTTGGAAATGCAAAATTAAGGACATAAAACTCAAATTATTTTAGCAATTGATATCAAAACTCATGGTTATGCATTTCCTTGTAAATCATGGTCAATTTTATTGATGAATCTAACTTGGTTCACTCATGAAATTATTTTTTTTAATTTCAGAAAATTTTATTTTATTTTGGGCGTATTTAAGTAAATGGTTGTTAAATAATACATGAGTGATGAATGTGGAGTAAAAATATAAAATTTTCATAATTTTTGATGGGTAAAATCGGGATGATATGAACAAAAATTATTATAGCTTACTATGGTGTCAGTGTAGGTGCATCCCGAGTTTGGAGATAAGTTAAAGGGCTAATATAATTTGGATTCTTAAACTTTATGAAATTTCAATATGGCCTAGTTTTAGAAAATATTTGAATATGAAAATTTTGTTTTGGCCTAGCATGTTTGAATTTTTTTCAAAAGGGTCCTTCACCGAAGGTCAATGTGGTAAACTATCATTTTAGTTCCTAATATTTTAATAAATTCTATTGTGGCCCAATAACTTATGTTATTTTATTTACATTTATGTTAGGGAGTACAATGATATTTTACTACGTTGACCTTCAGTCAAGGACCCTTGTAAAAAATTTTCACACATGCTAGGCCAAAACAAAATTTTCATATGTAAATATTTTCTAAATTGGGTCATACTGAAATTTCATAAAGTTTAGGGATCCAATGATTTTATCCCTTCAACCTCATCTCGCAGGGACGCATCCACCGTGACACTACAGTAAGCTACAGTAATTTTTGTTCACACCATCTCGATTTTTACCACAAAAAATTGTGAAAAGTTTGTATTTTTACTCCACAGTCATTGCTCATACATTATTTAATAACCATTTGCTCAAATATGTCCAAAAATAAAAAATCTGAAATTAAGGAAAAAAAATTTCATGAGTGATCTAAGTTTGATTCATCAACAAAATTGACCATGGTTTACAAGGAAATGTACAACCATAACTAGTGGTGGATCTAAAAAAATAATTTATCGAGAACTAAATTAGATAATAGTAAAATATAAAAAATTAAAATTTTGAATATGTAAAATATTTTCTAATACATTTATAATTATTCTTTACGCACTTTCATATTTTAAAAATGTTATGCAATAGACTCATTATCAATATTCTTAAATTTATTGTTTCATATATAAAAAACCAAACTATCATTTATCCCATCCAATTCCAAAGATGATTCTTTAGAGTTTCATTACTAAAAATGTTCGTTCTACTATTATTATATAAACTGGAAGAATTAACTTTATTTTTTAGAATAGAAAATATTTTGGGTGGTGGCCTATCATTATTTTTAATTAAAATATAGGTTTTTATAATTCTTAAAAGTCAAAGTTTAAATTTTATGAGAGTTTTATATTTTATAGTGACTATTTTAATAAATTTAATGGGGACTAATTAGAAAACTACAATATTTTTCTCTTTTATTGTTAAAATTATTTTTGGCTAGTGGGGGCTTGCTGCTTCCGCCCCTGACCATAACCATAAGCTCTGATACCAATTACTAAAATAATTTGAGTTTTATGACCTTAATCTTGCATCTTCAAGTAAACACATATATTAGGTAAAAGTTCTAGATTTACCTTGATTAGTCATATATCCTAGCTTCTTGTTCATCTTTTGTTTCTTACGCTCAAATCCAGCATTGTGTTCTTCCAATATGCAGCAATTTTAGCTTCAAATTCAGCTACAAAATCTAGTTCCTCATGCACTGCACACACACACAATAGAGAAAAGAGAGAGATGCATTGTACTAATGCCCCAGATTAATGACCAGTAAACTTTCAATGGGCTGAAGTCACTTAAATATTATCGCTGAGTTTAGAGTACAAAATTGTCTATCTCATTACGAGTTAAAATAACACAATTGAAAGTTATAATTATCCATAATATACTACTATATAGGGCATGACAAAATCAAACTTATTAACATAATATTTGATTATTTAATAAATGAGTCTGTCAAAATTACTGCTTAATATTGGACATAGTCACATACAGGGGCGGAGACAGCATAGTGATTCACTGGGAGTTTATTCAACAGTAATATAAAAAAATTTCAAAAAGTAATAAAAATATAAATTTAAAAGATTTATAGTACTTCAGCATATGTTTACAATTGTCTTTTACGAGTTTTCATACATTGGTACATTGTATTATAACTCCATTATCAATGTTATTAAATAAATCTTTTTATATGTAAACAACCAAAATAAAAAGATGTTTAGGGATTTTTATGGGCGCTGGATTAGTGGTGGAATTGGAAAAGTAAGATTAATAAAAAAAGTTATTAATGAGTTTGTGGGCCGTCTAAAAAATAAATTAATATTAATATTTATGGGTTTGATTTTAGTTTGTAAATCTCATCTTTTTTTTTTATTTGAATTTAAAAATTTGGAGTGTGAGAATTTAATTATAACTATGTATTGTAGGCTTTACTATAAATTGGTGGGGGCTTTAGAAAAAATTATTGAGAATTTTAGGAAAACTAAATTAATTATTAAAGAATTTTTTTTCTAAGTCCCCACTGGTCCTATAGTAAATTCGTCCCTGGTCACGTATTAATCCGGTAAAACGTAAAAAATAATTAAAATAATTTATATCAGTCCACAATATGTGAGAAATAAATCCAACGGTGGGGTGTCACTGACCACCGGCGACTGAAGCTACACTGATCGGACCTCGTAGAAGCATAAATCTGATATGATTGAAACAAACCCAAAAACTTATTTTAGGTTCAAAGCCTCTCCATTTCAAAGTCCAAATATGACTAACCCCTAAATTCGAAGAAAAAGTGATTAAGGATAAAAGAATGGTGGGGGAAAAATATTGCCGTCGAGTGATCACTGCCAGTGACCTGCTTTCGATGGAACTGTCATCGAACTGCTTCGCATGTTCACAGCTTAGTGATTCTTAGTCGCTTTATTGGAAAATAAAATTACAACCAGGTTGATGCTCTTTTGAAGAAGCTGTTGCATGTTCTTGAAGGTGTGATTTGAATATATTAACATGCGATTGACCTTAATGGTTAGTTGCTTGTTAGAAATTAAAATTAGTTTTTAAAAAAATAGTTTTTTTTCACAGTTTTGAAGATGATGGATGGTGTTGAGATTTTGGATAAATTTTATTAAAATTGAAATTGGGTTGATAGATCTCTGTTGAATGTAACTGATAGTTGCTAGTTGTTGAAATCGAATCTTGTAAAATGGTTGATTTTTTTTTTTGTAAAAAAATTGTAATTGGGTTTTCCATCTGTGATGAAGAAGCATTTTATATAGTCAGAAATCGAATCTTGTAAAATGGTTGAATTTTTTTTTTTGAAAAAATTTGTAATTGGGTTTTCCACCTATGATGAAGAAGCATGTAGTTAGAATTATAGGTGTGTTTGGAAGTGAGGTGTTGTAACTTTTAAGATGCAGTTGTTGTAAAATAAAAGTTACAGTTGTGGAGTAGAAGGTAGGGAAAAAAATTTACTAAACTGTCAAAGCTTAAGTACAAGTATTACCAAACACCTTAATAGTTAGGTTTTGACAGCCCAACTAACTCACTACACTCATAAACGGACTACATATCTAGGCTGTAAATTATAAGGAAGTTCACGAGACTTATCAACAAACAATAAATTAGTTTCTTCATAAATTCTTATCGAGCAATAAAAATATTGTTGAATATAATGAAGTTAGATGACAATTTAGGAAGCAATTTTGTTGGAGATGCATAGTTTATGATCAAGAATTCAGGATATTATTTATCTCGTGCTAATACCAAACAATAAACAGCAAGTATGAAGAACAGAAGAAAGTGAGTACAACTATATTTCTTATATTACTATTTGCTTCTTGGAACAAAATGCTTTCTCTCATGGAACCCTTGTATAATTATTGTAGCATGAGGAGCAAATGAAAGAAATGGGTTGTGATTGATATTTTTTTTTTGCGCTTGGAATTAGAACACTATATAGCTACTGCAATAATAAAATTTTCAATTTTACTTTTGTTTTTTTCTAATGATTTTTAATGTTCGATACGATCATACTTTGCATTTAAGTGTAAATATATAAAACTTCAGGGGAAGTCCCTGTGCGTAAAGTGAATGTAAACACATTATTAATAACACTGTTGTTGTCAGAAAGACGGTGAGGAGAAGCAAACATATAGTTATAAAAAATCACTTAGGCTTAGCCCAAGTGGCTAGAGCCACTCCCTCACAAATGTGAGAGAGGGGGTTTGAGCCTCCGCAGACGTATTACAGGGGTTTACTTTAAATATTCTTCCTTAGAGTCTATGTGCTCGAGTGAAGACAGTCTTTCTCTCAGAATGAGAGTTTGATATCCCTCGAATATTTGAGAGGGTTAAAAAATCTGAGCGGTGTCATATCAACATTAATGTCAACAGGCCTCAGTATAAATATATGATTGTACATATCAATTATACTCTCATATAATATGAGTTGTAATTTGAGCTGTAATTTGAGCAATAGTCTCATGTAATAAAAAAAAAACATATAGTTATAAAAGTTACGAGAGATGAGCAAATTACTGGACGGAAGGAATAGGTGGTCATCAGGTGCGATATTAAACAAAAGATATTGTGGTAATTATCATCGGAGGCGTTATTATAAGATTTATATCGGCCTAATCTACAAAGTCTTCGCACGATTCGTCGGGTTCTTCAATCGTAACTTCTTCACAGACATAACTTCTGCACATAAAAATTACTTGTATTTTTAAGTTTTTCTTCTAATAATTTAAAGATATTGTGGTAATTATAATTTGTTACTTATGGTGATTATTCAATAGCTATTTCAAATTATTTCATCGTTAATTTTATTTAAGAAAAAATTAATGAATTTTACATATTTTGTAATGTTATTTAATTGTGTACAAAAATTATTTTAATATAATTTGTACCATTTTAATAAAAAAAATATTTTACCCTCTATAAATTACTAGTTAACGGCATTAAACTAATAGTGAGTTAGCGAAAGAATGTTTTGGACTATTATTTAAAAAATAAGGATGAAATTGGTTATTGCATGAAACTCTAGAAATGAAAAGAAGTTTTTCTCTTATTTAGCCACCACAGTCGATTGTGTACGGGAGAAATTTTCCAATACATCAAAAGTACAATATCAATCATACAATAAATAAATAATATTATTATAACTTTATTTTCAAAGATCATAATGCATATAACAATTATATTAAATTTAATTACACAAATCATACATGCATCAATAATTATATTACCTTTGATCTATTGTAAAATTTCTTTGTGTACAGATCATTTCTTTCATAGAGAATATGTGTCTCTCCATCTATCCATGAGAGTTTAATTACTGTGATTTTTGTTAGTGAACTTTATTATGATTTTTTTTTTGGGTAGAATTATGTAGTTGTATTTTACATAATATTCTTTAAAAAAAATTGAAACGAAAACAAAAAAAAATGGTTCCCTAATTTTCACTTATTAAATTCGTCTTTTGAAACTAAACATGAAAAACAAATTTAAAAAAGAAAATACACCATGTTTACGGTAACTAACGGATTAATAGCCCGTTTGAGAGTATGGTGAGACAGTTGGGCTGTCAAAACCCAGTTACTCAGGTATTTGCTAACACTTATAGTTGAACTTTGACAATTTAACAAATTTTTTTTCCAACTTTTACTTCACAACTGCAGCTTTTACTCCACAACATCTACAACTTAAAAACTACAATACCTCACTCCTAAACACACCCTAAATCATCAATCAAACAGTGAATCAACTCTTGAATATTTGAAAATTACAAGTAAAATATCCTCCAGAATAAAAATAAAAATAAAAATCATCCTTAACGATCAGCACTATCTGATTACTAGGAAAAACAAACATAAACGAGGCAGATAACCCAGACAAGGGATCTAAGACAACAGCGCTAGGCATTACATAGTTTTCCCGCTAAACCGTACAGCAGATGTGCAATCAGAATCTAAACGAACAGATGAAATAACAGGAATAACCCAAAATTATTGTCATCATTCTGGCCTTGCTTGCTCTATACTGACTTGCTAATCCACCCCGTTTGCTGTGGCAGCTGTATTTACTTTTATTTTTTAATTTTTTTCAATTTTTTAAAACAGTCTGCAAGTTTTAAATCGCCTTAATAGAAAGGATTTTGAATTTTCAGTCTTCAACCTCGGTGTTAAAAACAAAACTTGGAAATATTGTGGTGATATCCCTGTAGGATGACAACAATTAAAATAACATGATCATCAGTTTGGCATGATTTTTAGCGATTATTAGGTCAAAATAGACAGTGTGGATCATAGGTTTAAATTGCAATTAGGCACCCCAATTTTGAGGAAAGAAAAAGCAGATTAAAACGCACAAGCTAATTACGTACTTCAAATATGGAAGAGTCATGTTCTTTAAGAGGGATGGATTTCGAACTGCAAATTCCTTCCATTCTTCTTTATTGATTCTGCCATCCTTATCTATATCAGCATCTGCAAATGTCTGGACAAATGGATGAGGATGCTATAAGTATCAAAATGCCCCAGAAAATGAGCAGCAGAAGCAAGGAAAAAAATTAGAAGACCATACTTTATCAATGATGGCTTCAAGAAGATCATCTGGCAATTTTATTTCAGATTCCATCAATATGGCTACTACCATTTGCTTCACCTGAAAACATAGATCAAATCATCAGTTATCAGTATTTCAGAACATGAATCACTGATAACAAAATTGGATGAAGTATACTCACTTCCTCTCGCTCAATGTACCCAGTTTGTCTCAGATCATAGAGCCTGAAGGTGACTGCAAGAAATAAAATGAAACGTTTCAATGAACATAATTAATATGGTTGCAGATGATTCCAAAGTTTTTTATCTTGAACTCTTACAATCAATTTTATCTTCTATTGGGGCATAAGGATGGAAGACATTGAGTGCGCGTACAAATTCCTCAAAATCAATGACACCGTTTTTCTTTTCATCAAAAAGATCAAAAACCTACAAAAACAAATGCCACATTTTCATACAGTGATGTAATATAAAGAGAAACTTTCTGAAATAACAATTAAACTTCTATCATTTGACTTCAAACCATAAAATACATGCAAATGAATTACAGAAACTTTATTTTGTTATCAAACTCACAAAATCTTGTTAATGTTGATTTCGGACTTCCATTTCTAGATATACACTAAACAAACTCAACAGTGGCCTGGGAGTTATGTGAGTGACACCCTTTACATTTCTCTTGTTCAATAACTGACCCCCAGCTTTCCACCATGTGGGAAGCAATTAAACCAAATAAAAGTCCAATTCATCATAAACACATTGGAGATAGTCCAATAAGATTACCTACCCGGTCCAAAAAGAGATTCTCGCCGTATGGAGTTTGGAAGAGTGCCACTTGAAGTTCTTCCTACATGATAACAATCATTTGAAATAGTCATCTCAATATGCAAGAAACAAAGCACCATCCTCACTCAAGATGGACTTTAATAAAAACAGCTGAAAGAGTGACAATAAGACGTGCTTTGGATTACCTATTCAGTGTGGATATCGTTTTATGCCTTTTTCTTTTCCAACAATACATACAGCATCATAGACACCCAAATTTTTGGGATAAATTCCCAATGCGGGTAAGAGATAGTGAACCGTGGCCCAAGAACCACATGCAAGAGGCACACTCTTTCATTTGGCATACAGATATATACCCAATGTTAAATATTTGATTCAACAAATTTGAGTAAAGAGATAGCACCCATTATAGCAACTGCATCAGTGTCATGCAAAAGCACAAAAGGACAATATACAACATACCAATGGTTACCTTTTCACAAGATCACATCTGCCAGATCAACTGTTTCATTGGCTTACTGACGATTATGACACAAGAATTTGGCTTACTGACGATTATGATACAAGAATTTATCCCAAATCAATCAGAATCAAAAACCAAATAACAATAGTTGGTCACACTAATTTACATGTTGTAGAACAAAAATACAATCAATAACTAGAAACAATCAGAGCTCACTCTGTCAAAACTACATCAAGGGCCAAACTAGGAACACTTGTAGGAATGGTTTTTGTTGAAGACACGTGCAAGGAGATGGTTGCAAAGCTTACCTACCTAAATTGTTGTCCGCCCTTTTTATGCCTGATAAATGCAGGCCCCCAGTCAATTAGAAACAATAAGTTAAGCAGGTTTTGAACCATGAGATATAAAACTGAAGAAATTTCTTAGTTGATCCTAAAATAGAATCATAAAAACAAAATGTTTGATGCATTATTCTAACCATCACCGTCTTGAATTCACGCTAACCAATGATCTGGACACCATTAAAAAGTTAATATCAGAACTTCTAAGCTGAAAAATAGAAAATACTTAAATTTTACATTTACCTTGTGTATCAAGCCGTCTTTGATAATTGAACAACTGAGATTCTTATACAGCTCGGACAAAGCCTCCAATTCATTAACAGAAACTGCACCATGAGCAATTACACAAAAGTTCGAACTCTCAATCACACGTATAAAAAAAACACAAACACTTGCACATTCACAGTGTTCAAATTTTGTCACTCTATTCTTGACGACATTACACTTTGTTGTTCGGTACAAGTGTCAAAAGAAAACAATTCAAAAAGAAAAATTACTTGCAGCAGCTACCAAAAATATAAGTCAACAAGTAAAAATCTCTTAATTTGCTTTTCACAATAGCAAAACCGCAGCAGAAGCTTATGCAAAGCTTTTTGGCTCAGTAACTTACAACAAAACAGGGAATTCGAAATTTCTCAGCTCCGCAAACAAATTAAAAATCAACTTCTGCAATCAGAAACCACAGTCAAAGAAAAAAAGAAATTACATCGAGATTCAGCAGCAAGTCGAGCAAGATCTCCGACGTCAAAGCGGCATTTCTGGACTGGAGGCCGATACCGAAAGCAA
Organism: Citrus medica; assembly: GCA_002013955.2. Taxonomy (NCBI): domain Eukaryota; kingdom Viridiplantae; phylum Streptophyta; class Magnoliopsida; order Sapindales; family Rutaceae; genus Citrus; species Citrus medica. The sequence continues at coordinate 670,263 of MKYO02031847.1, read as the reverse complement.
CTCGCGACGGTGATTACGACGGCTTCTATTATAGCAATCAACGGTATACACGCCGCACAGATCCGCTCTCCGAATGTCAAAGAGCTCGATCCCTGCTCAACCACAGATCACCAAAAAAAAAAAAGGAAAAAAGGAAAAATCAAAATGAAATAATAAAATACCAAATTCATGTTAACGTATGTATTTGTACAGACTACGGAAATACGTCATAATCGAAGGCTCTCAAGAAGGATCGGTTGGCGGAAGAATCCATTGAACCGAAGCCGGCAGAAAAAAACTCATGAGAACCGCGACTGTTTTTCTTTGAATTTATATTAACTTCTGTCCGTCTCTTTGCTTATTTTTCTGTAGGAAAGGAGCAAGTTGTTGGTGTTTGTGAATATGAAGCGTGTTCAATTGGAAGATTTCATTTTCATATCAACTCAAGATACACTGCGAAATTTCTCTAAACCTGTCCAAAGAAATTACGTAAAATTTCATCAATCTGTATAACTAGACAGATATCATTCATAGATTTAGTATTAAGGCGTTGATTAGACTGGCGAAAACGCCGTCAACGTCACTGGATTTATTGGAAATGATGTTTGAATGAATGTTGATGGTTTCTCTCCTAGTATGAAAATGGAGTTTGACAATTAAATAAAAGAACAGAGCCGGATGATGATATCTTAAATTATTCCATCAGTTTCTTTCTATTTTTGCTTCGAGTCGCTATCAACTATGATAACCCCAGTTAACTTATAAACTATGACAATCATACAGTATAAATTTATGCGGCGTTAATTTATGAGTTGAATTAAATATTATTTATTTTATATAATATATTTTTATTTAATTAATGAATTAAGAGTAATGATATAAATATAAATTTTTGTAATGTGACGTTAATTTATTAATTATATTAAATATCTTTTTAATCTATATAATTTATTTATATTATTTTATATTTTTATTCAATTAATGAATTAATAACACACCAATAATAAATTTATATAAGAATTTATGATTGTATCATTATTTATGAATTAATAATATGTTAATTTATATAAAAATTTATAATTGTATCATTATTTTATAAAATAATACGAAACTAATTGGATGATTAAAAGTTAAATTTATATAGTACTTACCTTAAAAAATTTGACTTAACTAAGTCACTCACTTACAAAGAACACTCTTTTGTTTTTTCATGAATTACGGGGGGAAAAAAGGAAGAAGAAAAAGTTGAAGACCAAGTTTGTTGGACGCATCGATTTGTTAATTGTTGCGGCTAGTAATCACCCAAGTTTGTTGAAAAGTAAAGATTAATTAATCGTTTAACTCGTGTTTACTTTTTTAACATTAAATGATTCAATAATAATTTGGGTTTTTGTATGCTTTGTATCCACCATATCGAACGTGGCTGATCTCAAATGGCAGAATCTTGGTCCATGGTTCAAATGGCAGAATCTTGGACAATGGACAATGGACACTGGACAGTACCCGACAACCCCGTGATTAAACAATTCATTGACGAGGTTTGCGAACGCAAAAAAAGAAAAACATTGATGATTTTGTAGATATGAAATTCGTTTTTTTTTTTGGGAAAAAAAATGAATTATTGTGATAATACCTGGCCCATTCGCATGACATGGCATGAGATAAAATCAAACAGAGATTTTAAGATTACAAGTTATGGCCACCTCTTCTATCATATTCCTACTTTCTGTCGCATCGGTCGGTGGGTGTATATCCTTCACTTTATACTTGTTTCTACTTTCTAGAACGATGTAGAAGTGGATATATGATAACTATTCATTTTGAAATTATGGTCGGGACTGAAAATTTTGGTATTTGAAATGAAGGATTAAATTTGATACATACATATATACGTACGTACATATACACACAAGACAACAATAATTTAATTAATTGATTGGTAAAGATAAGCCATGGATCATTCCAAAAGTTTAATGTGAAAATTTTACTTATGTATTCTCTACCTCTGTATTAACTAAATACTTTTATAATTTGTAGAAATATTTTCACCAGTTGAGTTTCTTCTAAAGTTCTTATTATCTCCTTTACATCGTTGTTGAAATGTTAATGGCACATTTTTAAAAGTAAATGAGACATTTAGCATACAAAGTAAATGAGACATTTAGCATACAAATGTACTAATTATAATTTACACACATGTCAAAATCTTAATAAAAAAGAAACTTATGGGTTTTTTTTTCTTTCTTTCTAACCTGGGATCTCTTATAAATATTAATTGACTTCTCTTCTTATGTGAGTGTAAAGACAACTATTATTTAAAAAAAAACAGTAATTTCCTTTAAGGATAATTGAGAAATATAATTTTATTAAAATAATGGGTGTAAAAAGTCTTTTTATAGATTCAAATTAGCTCATCCTAAAAAAAAAAAACTACAAAAGACGTAGAAGTCATATAATTATTCTCCAAGAAAGAAAATTCTAAAATGAGGATGATAGCAAATTAAGACTAATTGATTACTAATTTGAAAACTATAAGCAAGGATGTGAAATTAGTTGATAAGTCGTTGAAACGATTGTAAAATAAATTTTCATTGATTAATGATTACCATTATGACGAATAACAATTGCAGAATTGGGCCAACTATCTATGACAATACCAACATAGGCCTAGATCAAAATTCAATAATTGATTAATTTGCATCACATTTTTCCATCTCCACGTGCGGGTTTACAAATATATATAGAGAATTAATGGATTCGACGAGGAATAAAATACTTACTTATTTCAATTTCGAATTAAACGATGATATTGATTACTATTGGTCGACTTAACAAATATATGAAAGAATTAATTCTGTGGGCAATCAATTGATTATATTGGGGATAAAAATTGGTATGTGGAAGATAATAAAGCAATAGCAACTGAATAGCAACGTACCAAACTTTATTTATTTATTTTGGGTCACGCTTGCATCATTTGTACGGACGTATCTGATGAATGGAGGATATGGTACAAAGAAACGTGCCCAAAAATTTTCCCCAACTTTATCACCACGATCATTTGTTAATTTGTACTCAATTGATCACTCTATATCATGATAATCCAAAATCGTTAAGGACGGGTAGAATTTTATTCCAGATTATTCATATACCAGTAACAAGATCATGTTGGTTAAATCAATTATCAACGTACATGATCTATTTGTAATTACTTCATCATTAACAATGAAATGTACCTTGATTGGCTTATTATAACTACATAAATACCGATATAATACTTACCCAACTCGTGTTACTACTATTTTCTTCAGATCTTTTCATATACTTTCTGTAGAGATTGTCAAGTTATACAATCAACTTGAGCAACTTCTCCCAAGATCACTAGACCATAATAAAAGATGAATTAAAGACGATCCAAAAGTTACAATGAATAGAAACAACTCAAACAGCACCACGAATAACAGTAAACTATCAAAGAAAACTCAAAAAAACCAAGAACGAACTCAGACACAACAAGTAATGTGGTTCAGTCAACTCAACATCGACCTACATCTACAGAGGAACAAATTAATCAGCTTTATTGATTTAACCAAGTCTATTTCACAGTAAGATTTACAAAGCCCTAATCAAGGAACAAGAGTATTCTGTTTTACAAACTCTCTCTCTCCTTAGCCTCTGAAAAACCCCTCTGTTTGTTACACCAGAATCAGCAACAGCTGCTGAGTTTGTAATAACCCAGAAGCATTCCCAGCTAGGCACATGAGCAGCAAATGACTCTAACGCCTTTTAACAACCTTTACACGTCATTTAAAATGTCACATGCGTTGCTCGTGATTCTTATAACCAAAACGATAAAACCATAAGTCGTTTTGTGAAGATACATAAAGGTAATATGAAACGCAGATTACTGTGTCGTTTTGCTTTATTATTTGCGGAGCCAAAACGCCAAACTTCCTGTCGTTTCTTTAACGTTTTTGATTTGTTTCATTTTGGTCCAACACTTTCGTTTATCAGACTTCATCAAATAAAATAAGTCCAACTCTTACTACAAAATTTCTTCCCCACCTTTGATTTTGGATCCACCGCACCATACATATTTTATTACGAATAAATTACTTAATCAATATCATGCCTTCTGTCAATATCAGTTTTATCATTGGGAACAAAACGAAATTACTGACTGAGCATATTCCATCGCCGTAAATCAAAGTGAAAATTAGTTGCCTCTTATTACATGACATTGGCGGCGTCTCATTAGATAACGGTCGAGTTAAATATCTCATTACTGACGAATATTTACAATTCGGGGCTTAGTTATAGTTCTTATTAACAATAGTTATAGGTTTTAGGTCTTTTTAATTAATTAACAATAGTTATAGGTCTTATTATTTGATACAAGAAATCAAAATGTAAATATTATACCACCAGAAATGGAATAGACTTGTTTTAATATTTGGTGATAGACCCAAAGTTCAACTCCAACGTCTTCACTAATTTGGCTTAATAAAGCTGTATGTATGGAATAAATAAAACTTCACATGAATTTGAATCAAGGAGTCATGTATTCTTTTGATGATTCAATATTGTATCAAGAAAAAAAAAAAAGATGAATTGCAAATATTCGTAAAAGTGAGAGAATTACAAACAGAATATGATTGTGGGTCGATATATATGGTGTGATCCTTAAAGGATGAAACAATTATACAAGTAAATTTATGAATGCTTAAAGCATTTAATAGATCAATTGATGCAAATATTTTAATTCATAGGAAGTTGAAGTGAAATAATTTGATGCTTCTAAACATACCATGTTTGCATGTATGGCACAATATTTTATTTATATTAAATTATTGAATGTAATTCCCTTAGAGAAGCATAATCGACCAACTAGAAAATGAATTTTAAATACCCTTAAAGTGATAGATGGTGAGAGACAGAGATTCAAATTGCCTTATAAAATAAATATGTGCAATTTAAGAAAGAATGATCTCTAGCTCTTGTAGAGACATATGTATTAAGCTTCGAAAAATCTCATCAACACATATATTAAAAAATTACAAACTTTTGATTAATTATATGTCGGTACTTTGTGCAAGAGAAAAATAGAAATTGACAAAAGATTGTTGTCAATAAAAATTTAATTATTATGATAAAATTTTTAGGATCCCCAATTATTTGATTCACCAAAATTATAAAATATTTGGACCTGCAGTCCATACCCTCCAGAGGATATAAAATTGATTGGTAAATTTTGAAGAGCTTTGTTCTTCTAGTCCATACACCTGTTGTTGGTATAATTTATTAATAAAATGTGAATTTGAACTAGAGTGCATCAAAATTAAATTGAAGAATCTTGCACTTATCTTTTAATGGTAAAATGCTTAAAACAATCACTTGAAGTACAAAATCAAAAAGTTTGCATTTTATATATTATTGATAAAGCTATTATCATATTTGTGTCTATTGTAAGAATCTAGACTTGTAAAATATAATCACTTGAGTGAAAATTTATTGTAAGTGGAGTATGTCCATTATCCACTTTGCTATGTGATTTTATTAAATATTAAAAATTAGATTTGCAATCTTTGCAAAATATGTTGATGATTTCATTTATTTTAAGAATAAAATTAAAGATGAAAGATTTTGAAATGAAATGTTTTTTTTCAATTTATGGATTGAAGTTTATCAAGTGGAATGTTAATATTATAGAAATAATAAAATATTTCATATTAAAAAATTGTTCAATTTTAAAGTATAATGTACATGTTGATATTAAAAAGCTTATGAATTCATTTTTTTTAAGAACAAAATTCATGATGAAAGATCTCAAAATGAAAGAATTTCTATCAATTTATGGATTAAAATTTATTAAGTAGAATATTGATATTATAGAAATAACTAAAATATTTTATATTAAAAAATTATTCTATTTTAAAATATAATGTATATTTCTTGATCCCGAAGCATCATATTTTATTCCAACTTGTGTGCCCAAAAGCAATAGATAAATTGTATCATTACAAATTAGGGTCCAGCTACGTTGCCTCTGGGGTTTCGTGCCCTATTTTTTTGTCTTTTTCAAATTCAACCTTGGATGCAACGCAAGACTTCCATAACGGCTAAGATATGATTTTAGGTTATTAACATTAAAGGTCCCTTTTGTTCACGTAAAATAAAAAAAAAATCAAAATTTTTATATATATACATATTTTACACTATTGAACTAGATTTCTAATTAAATGACTTATTTTTACATGTATTAATATTTATTTAAATTAATAAATTTACTTATTAATTAACAAATTAACTAGTTTATTATATAGTTAAACTATGTATATTATTTACGAACCATAATTAATGATAAATATAGATTTGATTTTTTTAATTTAACATAACGGCAACCAGTTTCCTCTCACCCATGTGACCAAGGTTCAAACCCTATAATCTTTTTAATTCCAACACAAGAGATTTTACTATTTCAAGTAAATGTAATGTACAAAATATGAAAATAAATTTAATTTGATATTCTATGTAGTTAATTTTTCTTTTGTAACATAAGATTTATTTAAAATATTATCAATTATTTAATTATGTAGTAAAAATATGTTAATTTACTAATAATAATAATAATAAAATGTTAGTTTATGAATTTGCAAAATAATTTTTGTTTGTTTGAACAATGAGTTTGTATTTTTTTGTTGAGTTTTTATCCTTAAATGAAAGAATAAATTTAATTGCACACTTAAATAAATTAATATTTGTTACCCCACACCAACAGTTTAAATAGTTATTAGCATGCGTCCATATGGTTGAGATCTTTCATTAACTTAACTAAAAAAATTCTAAACAATTACTCTATTTGAAAATAATTTAAATATTTCCTTAATTTTCTTTTCTTTAAAATAATTTAAATATTTAAAAAAACTCTTCTTTTAATTTACTAGTGTTTGTGTGTATAAAGAGAATAAGTGCTTGAATTCTAAATAAATCATGACTTCTAAAAGCATTAATGCAATTGAAAATCTTTAGGTGCAGCCGTGCAAGACTAATGTGTAAAAAATTAAAAGCTTTTAGTTTTTTTTATAACCAATAATAGGATTTTATTGTAATTGACCCTGAAAAAGACAAAAGAAAGGGATATCAAACCCATGTTGCAAAGTAGTTTTGCCCTACAAATTAAAACATGTTCATCATAAACTTAAAAAATGCCAAAATAGTGTGAAAAGTATATTACATTTTTTCCTTTATATGGATGCTAAAACTTGGTTTTATTGAAGAAGATCAACAAAATTATGAAGATATATGCATGACGATATTTTTAAATCAAGATGATAGTATCTCCAATTTGTTATATGTTTTTAAGCTTTTAAAGATGGTGTTAATCCTATATATTGTTTCACCAAAGTATTATTAGTTACAATAAAATATGATCATTGAAACACCCATATCACTTTGAGCGGGAGTGCACTTATTAAAGGGAGTTATTGATATGGAGGGCTATGTGCAATGAATTCTCTTTCTTTCATTAGGTTGTTATCCCATCGGGTTTTCCTAATAACGTTGTAATGAGGTAGTTTGTACTTCTTTAATATACAAATGGATAGTATAATATTTTCACTTTGCTATTCTTTTTTCCATAGGTTTTTACCACTAAAAATTTTAATAAGACATATTCTTAAGTTTTTAATACTAAAAGTTTTAATGACATATATGTTTAGTAGGTTGAACATTCAAGTGAGAGTTTACGTAGATGTTCATCAAAGTAATGACATAATGCTTAATGACATAATTATGTAATAAAATAATTATTATATACGTAGATGTTCATCAAAGTAATCTTTTATTTCCTAGAAGCAAACGTTAACCTCCTTATAACTCTTATTTTCTTCCTATTTTAGAGATTATTATCTCTTATAATTATGATATATTACATATCATTTTATAGTTATGTAACCGTAATATGAGGTATTTAGTCATTATTTGAATATTGAATAAAACTTCTCTTTATACATTATCTCTCTTATTTATTTTCTCTTTTTCAACTGATGTTTCATTATGCTCTTAATTGACAAATAATTTAACAGATAAGATTTTATTTATTTTGTTATTATTATTATTTCATAATAAATTCATATTAAGAGTCGCTCAATAGCTCTTTATTATAACCGACTTTAATTTTAAAGCGGTTCTTCCACCATGGGGATTACGTGTAGGATGATAAATTGGTTTATTTAAATTGAATATTCATATATCCAATTTAATTAGATTAAATAATATTCATTCAAAGTCTTATTGAATATGGGTATAAATATTTTTAAAAATATTTAATTAAATATTAGATGGATATGAATATTTAATGGATATTTAAAATTTAATTAATTTATCTATTTAAAGTTAAAAAAATTTATATTATTAAACTAAATTGAAAAAAACAAAAACAAAAACAAATGTCCTAGATTCTAGTTTTAGCAAACCCTAAGATTATCAACAGCCGCTCATCTCTTCTCTTCTCTTTTCTCTCAAGTCACTGGAAAAGGAACAAGAGATCCCAGCTCATAAATCCTCCTCTCCTTTTGAATCCTCATCCATTTCTCAATCGTCCTCGTATAATCGCCCTCCCTCCATCTCACCAAATCCATGACCATCACTTCTGTGTTGAAGTAGCAAGGTCTTTTCCCTTCGAAAACCCTGGATAACTCGCGTGGCGCAACGTTTAAGCAGAAGAAGAAAGTGATCAAGCTCTTGAGATTGTCCAAACAGAAGCGTCCGAATAATGAAAATTTTGTAAATGATGATGGTTGTCATTCTAGGGAAGATGACGATGATGAAGAGGCGAGTGGTGTTGACGACTTGTGTTCATCTTCTTGCTGAGAAATGGAAATGAGCTTGTTTAAGGAAAAGTTTATCCAGGTTCTAAAATCTGCGGCATTCGAGGATAAGAGTCAAGAGGCCTTGCAAGCTGTCTAACGAGGAGTTGCTGCATTTGTTATCTGCAGTTTTATAAAATTTATCTAATTAAATCCAGCCAAATTTGTTTTTGAAATTTTAATTATTTATTATTATTATTTTTTATATAATAAAATTAAAATATTCATCGATATTTATATTTATATAGATAAAATTTATATTCATATTCAGAATTAAATATTAAATATGAATATAAATATATCTATTATAAATAATTATGAATTTATATTTGATAGATATTCCATCCTCAATTAGATATTTACCGTCTCTAATTACGTGGATGGTACGTCATGGTCTGATCCGCTGCAGTGCCACGCTTAACTCTATAAAGTAGAAGCATAAATACTGACAGTAGAAAGTTTAAAGCGGTTATTCTTTGTCAATTTCCACGTCCAATACCAGCGCGTGAACCACGTACCAAAATATACCCAATCACACACTGCCAAATTCCCATACCTGTGCAATCGACGAATCCGAATCGAACGTTCCTCAACGGCGCTTAAACAACAAAGCCGCGCCATTTCTTGAAAAAAATTATCTCATTCACGCTACTAGTTTTGACACCTCTCAGATGACGATCCGAGTCGCAACTATTACTCCGAATCAACTCGGAACCTCGGTTAATCAACACTCCGCACTCTACCGTGAAAGTCTCGCATTCTCCGTATCGATACATTCGCTTTCTCAGAATGTCGTCGTCGTCGTCGTCTCCGTCTGTTACTACTGATGCTGAAACTCTGAAAAGAAATCGAATTCTCTCTAGCAAGCTCTATTTCGATATTCCTATCTTCAAGGTGACAAAATTCGCAATCGTTTTTGTATAGTATGTTGTTAAATTTGATTTTGAATTTGATCTTAATTTTTGAATGAAACAGCTCCCTCTGATATACTCGCCTGACTACGATATTTCGTTTCTTGGCATAGAGAAGCTGTAAGATCCTCCGAATTTCTTTCTTTTGTTCCTGTTTTTTTCATTTTAATTTTAATTTTAATTTTTTTTCCTCTTTGCTTCTCTTTACATGTTTTGAGTTAGTTATGTAGAATAGTGAAATAATATCCGCTTGTTTATTGGTATTTGGAATGAGTGAATCAAATTACTCTTGGCTTGATATAATAAAATAAATACATACTTATTGTGTTATTGATTACTGCTTGTCTTTGCAGTTATTACGGCTTAAATTTAGCTTAATAATAGCTTGTGTTTGTGCGTTCTGTTCCACACATGTTTGATTTGCTTTGGTCCTACAAGTTGTTCTAAAGAAACTTCAATTGGTTATCATTGCAAATGTTTGTTTATCACTATGTTAAAACTGGAATATCCTAAAATTTAGTTGACTCTGGACTGAATTTGAGCTAGAAGTTTGACTTTTTTCTCGGACTGTTTGTAAAATTTATGCAGGCACCCATTTGATTCTTCCAAATGGGGTCGCATTTGCCAGTTCCTTAGCTCTGATGGTTTTCTGGATAAAAATTGTATCGTTGAGCCACTAGAAGCTTCCAAGGAAGATCTGCTTGTGGTACGTTCATACCAGATGAGCTCTTAGCTATTAATAATGTGAATCTGCATTAGTAGTTTTACATCTATATCCAGAGTCCTTTTCTAGTTCGGATGTTTGCATATATATATATATATATAATTTTTCTCTAATGAGGACATCATTATTTTAACAAAGTGAGAATGTAATTAACAGACCTGTATATTAAAATATATGTTTTTTTTTAATATTTTAATAGCGTCCTCGTTTTGTTAGAATGAGGATGTCCTCATAAAGAAGGGGTTAAATATATACATGCACACATATATACATACATACAAATCTGATTCATGAAGGGATAGTAGTAAGCAGTAAATTTGAAGGTCATGTGCAGGAATTTGTTTTACTTGGGGTTGATTTTGTTGGGATTTTCAAACTATTCACTAACCCCACCTACAATTCAGTATTACATATACAGTAAAACACGCGGATTCTGTTTGTATGTACATATGACGGTTAATTTTTTTATAGCTGATGCCTTTCATCTGAACTAATAGGTTTTGGAATAACTGTGCGATACTGCACAACTCAGACTAAGTTGTAATGCTGCTATTCCTGAAAGGATATTATTTTGGTAGCAGTCAATTGTGTGAGTTCTCAATGTGGATGCTGGTCAAAAGACAGCATTCAACTCAAGCCGTAGTCCTTTTGTAGTAACAACTTAAGGGAGCCGTCATTTTACTTTTGAGTTATGTGATTTCAACCTGATTCTCTTTTCAATCAGCTTGTTCTTGTGGGCCTACGTAACACGTCTTTTTCTACCTCTTGTTTTACAAAAGTTTTAAAACTGAAGCTCATTTATTTCCTTCATGTGAAGTTTCTATGCTCAATTATCCTGTTGCATAAGTTGCTTCTTTCTTCGGTATGGGAGAGTGATTAATTTTAAAGAAAGGCGTTTCCAAGTTTTTTACTGAATTGTATCCTTTTGGATACACTGCATAGTTACTGTCATACAGTAAGTATATCCTTTTGGATACCCTGTGGATATGAATCTATATCCTAAACTTTTTGGTTATCTTTGATCAGGTTCATTCAGAATCATATTTGAAGAGTCTACAGAGCAGTCCAAATGTTTCCATTATAATTGAGGTAAAGCATAGAGCTTTGATTTGCTGTTAATGTTTCCTCAATGATTTAGATGATGGTTTATATTAATTCTATTGAGAAATAATGTCCATGATGTAACTTTGAGGTGAATGACTGAATGTACTTGAAATGCTAAGAAAAGGTAGTGACTGGTGTAATGATGTTTAAAAGAGATCTGAATTAGTTTGGTCCTGATAAGATTGGTTTTATGGAACTCAAAAAGTAACAGGTTGCTTCTGATGTACTTTAATAATTCCAACCAATGATTAGGACTTGTATTCTCTGACGACAAGATTTTTGACTGATTTAGAGTGCTGCAATTTGTAGGTCCCTCCTGTTGCACTATTTCCCAATTGTCTTGTGCAGAGGAAAGTTCTTTATCCATTTCGCAAGCAGGTGAATCATCATCTTTCTTAAAAGTTTACTATCTCCTGGCTTCTTTTAGATAGGCTTATTTTTCATTTTTTTCTTTTTTTCCCCCTCTGTTCAAAATTAACTGCAGGTGGGTGGAACCATATTGGCAGCTAAGCTTGCAAAAGAGCGAGGGTGGGCCATTAATGTTGGAGGAGGGTTCCATCACTGCTCTGCTGATGAAGGAGGTGGATTTTGTGCTTATGCAGATATTTCTCTTTGCATACATTATGCCTTTGTTCAACTAAATATATCAAGGTAACAATTAACTTCAGGTCAGGAAAATGGATGTGGCAGTTTAAGTGGCATTTATATCTCAATTGACAGTGCCTGCTTACGCATGGGCTTTTTAACTGCTCGTCATCTTCAAATACAGGGTCATGATAATTGATCTTGATGCACATCAAGGAAATGGTCACGAGAAGGACTTTTCCAGTGACAGTAGGTTGCTTTCATTTGATTGTGCTTTTATTTTTCATTTTTTTCTTTTGGATTTTCAAATGATAACATTTGTCCTAACAGGTCGTGTTTATATTCTGGATATGTTTAACCCTGGAATTTATCCTCGGGTTAGTTACCTACTCCTAGAATTAAATGACTGCTTCTTCTTCTATCTTTGCACTTTTTTGTTGCTCTTTGTTATTAATTTGTAACCAGTATTATCAAAAAATTACCGGTATCATTTGGTAAACATTCTGATTTTTTTATCCTCTCTCGTAAATTCTCTGTTAGGACTATGAGGCAAGACGTTTTATTGATCAGAAGGTCGAAGTAGTGGTAAACAATCAACATACCACAGTTAGAAAAGTGAATACTAGCTGTTTTGTTGGCCTGCTAAAATAATTTGTTTTTCCTACGTTTCAACAGAGTGGGACAACAACAAATGAGTACTTAAAGAAATTAGATGAAGCACTTGAGGTATATATGTTCAAAACTTTTTCTGTTCACGTGTTTCATCTCCTTTTTTTTCCTAAATCTTTTCATCATTACTGGAAAGAAGATTGTGGATGTCTCCTTTAGGAAATCGTGAGTGACCAGGGCAACACTAATATGCCTTTTCTCAATAGCTTTTGTTGATATATTGCCTTAAGGTAGCTATTGTGGAGTGTTTAGGTTTCAACTTATTTAGGCTCTAATGCAGTTTTTCTTTTCTTTTTTTTCTTCTCATTTTCTTCCTGCCATGATTTGTTATTTTGTTTATGCACAACCCTGACATGCAAGCATAGACAAAATTGATGTTCAGAATCTTGTTAACCCCTAGATGCGGAAAGTGTAGCTATTGGGAATGGCCCTATGCATTTGCAGTATCTGTATACCCCCAATGCCATTCTCATTGGCTTTGAGATTTTTTTTCATATTCCTTTCAGTTCTTATATATTATTACTTCATGCAGTTGTCATTTCATGGATTGACATTGGCGAGGTCTATAAACTTGGATACTTATTGTTAGTTGTACTGAGTTATATCAGAAACACTGCCAGCAATAGTCTCCTCTGGAGCAATGCAACATTGATAGTTTGTGATTTTGGATCAGGTTGCTGGTCATACGTTTGATCCTGAGCTGGTGATTTACAATGCCGGCACTGATATCCTGGAGGGAGATCCACTGGGCAGGTTAAAGGTAAAGTGGGGTGTCTGATAATGCTCCCTACTGTGCATTGAAACAAATGAAGTCTTTAGTTTGGGCCATGATGAGGCCTGATTAATGGCTAATCACAAAACGATGTAGAAGAATCTTCCGGACTAGGAGCACTTGTTTGCACTTTTCCAAATTGAATAACGGATACCATGGTCATAACGGCAAGATAAATGTCATTTGTGAAATCAGCCATCTATATTATTAGAGAGTTTCTGCCAAATATTTCTTAGGGACTAAAGGATATATGTTGTTGTTGGAGTTGCTTCTGCAGATTAGTCCTGATGGGATAGCCGCTAGAGATGAGAAGACCTTCAGGTTTGCTCGATCAAGGAACATTCCCATTGTTATGCTCACATCAGGTCCAATAACTTCTAAAAAAGTTTTGGCACTCTGGTCCATTAGATTTCATGTTTTTGTGTGAGTTTATGCCTGCATGCAAGAGTGCATATGTGCAACTGTGCTACAAATATTGAGGGAAACTGCTCTTTTCTGCTAGAACCACCTTCTTATTCTCATGTTGTGCTTTGTACCCTCATCAATTTTGTCAGTTGAAGTGTCAGGCCTTTCGATGAGATATCCTTTTTTAAAACACTTCTGGGAAAATGATTTTACAAAAACATATGCATTAAATCAACATGCTCCCTTACTGTTTTTGGATAGTTAAACAATTAACATGAGATCTGCTTTGCTGAGGTGTCTAGGTTGGTCTTAAAAGAAAGTTTATTATTAACTCATTCCATTTTGCAGGGGGTTACATGAAGTCTAGCGCCAGAGTTATAGCAAATTCAGTTGAAAACCTATCAAGAAAGGGCCTGATAAATATGGGGAGGTCACCTGTAAAGATATAAGTGCAATTCAAGTGCCCTTCACTGTGCTTCATGGGTCTTATGGATGCATGCGTTTGTTTATTTTCATGTACATCTGAAATGTTCTACACTACACAGTGATTGTAGCTATGGGTATATATAAGCATCGAAGGAAGCAAAAGATTAAAACAAATGGTGTGAAGGGAGAACGGTGAAATACACACACAGAGAGGAAAGCCTAGAAGTAATTGTATTAGTGTATGCATGAATCAGTTTTGAAGTTCACGAGTCTTTGTAAATTTTATGGTTTTCAAATGCTATTTAGGTTGCGTTTGAGAGTGATGTGTGGCAGTTGGGCTAGTGTCGAGGTGTTTGATAACACCTTACAATTGGGGTTTGGTGGCTCAAAAATTATTTTTTCTCAGTTGTACTTTACAGTTTTAGTTTTTACTCCGCAATAACTGTAGTTTAAAAACTATAGTACCTTATTTCCAAACACACCCTTAATCGGAATTATGATGCTAAATTAGCTCATCATAATCTAGAGTGTTATTTTGGATTTTCAATGGACAGTAATTATTTTCATCATTTTTTATAAGTGACTGTGGTAATTCTACCCCACAAGTTATGTAGATCCATCATACTTTTATAATATTATTACACTCAATTTTGAAACATTCAAATAAAGAAGAAATTTACATAAATTTAGTATGATTATTTTATTATTATAAAGGCAAATGTACCAAACCACTTAAAATTTTACTTTTAACTGAAATAATTTTTTAATATAAAATTAATATTTCTAAACGATGAATAAGTAATATTTTATTAGTATGATTATTAATATTCAACTAAACTAACAAAATGTACTTATGATATGGAGGGTCTTGAAAATTATTAAATTTTATTTAAACATATTAGATCATAAAATATAAAACTAAGTGCTAAACTACTAGTTACAATAATATATATTTTTTTGGATAATTTGATTTTTTAATATTTTAAGGGTTATTTAGTCAAATTAAACTTATTTTAAAGCAATCTTTTTTTTTTTAAAGGAAACTAAACCTTTCATTAAAGGTAAAAAACTATCTACCATTTCAAGAATGGAAGGAAATGCGGAATAGGCGTAAATACAATAGTTAGGATAACCTAAGCTTCGGGACTTGGTCATTACTTGTTTAAAAAAAAAAAGAGAGAGATCGTGGAAAGAAAAGCAATTTTACGCGTTGGGTCTCATGAGACATTGGAGAAATTTTTACGAGTAAAACTCTACACAACTCATATTTATAAGGTGAAAATATTAGGGTGTGTTTAGGATTGAGGTGCTGTAGATTTTAAGCTACAGTTGTTGTGAAAAAAAAGCTGTAATTATGAAATAAAAGTTAATAATATATAATAAATATAAATTTTAAATAATAATTTTATCAAAATTATTAAAAATATAATAAATTTTATATTATACAAGTAAAAAATTATATCAATATAATTTAAAAACTACGCAGCTAGTATTTACCAAACACTTTAATACTATAATTTTTAAACTACAACTGATCAAACTCAATCTCAAACAAACACTTAATCCAATAAGAAAAAAGAAAGACACCGTAGTGCTCGCTCAACAATTATTAAAACAACGGTCAGAAACATTATTAAAACAACAACACACTGAAAAAGAAGCTGCCAATACAGGTGTACAGGTGTACCCCTCCTATTCTTACTCCTGGGCCTGCACCATCAACAATTATCAAAAACACCTCTCAAAGCAGTAGAACAACCAGCAAAGAAAACGACATCCAATAACAACAGAAATTAAAACTAGAAATACAAAAATAAAGGTACAATAAATAAACTAAATAAAAAAAAGCAAAAATATAGAAAAAAAAGAAAAAAAGTAAAAGTACAACTGGCCGAAGAGGGAGACGCCCTCCCGAGCCAAAAACTACTAGTTTAGGTCTCTTTTGGACACTGGCTCGAAATTCGGTTCAACGACAGTGATCAAAAAGCAAGAAGAGATAGGCGAATCTAGAATGTTTGGAGTCAGTGAACACGCTAGTGATGGCGTTTGTCCTTAAGCATAATGTTTCGATCGAAAAATCACAAGCAAGCGTCAGCGATGGTGTTTTGCAGTGCCGGTGATCAAAATCTAGAATGGCAATGAGCACTGTTCTGGAACAGAGACACGTGGTAGATGGTGTTGAAAATGGTGGGGCAGTGCACTATAATATTAAGTTTTTTCGTTGAGTGAGTGTGGTTCACTCTACTGTGGCTACTGTGGTTAAAAATGGTTAAATAGACTTATTAAGTTCGTAAAAAAAATATCTATAAAAGAAAGGTTTATTTAATTAATTAATTAATTAAATTTATGTTAATTTATAATTTTTTAAATAGAATATGAATTTATTGTAATTATTTTATAAAGGTGGATTTGGTTTTAAAAAAATAAAAACCACCCTTTTTATAATTTGTCACGAGAGAACAGAAAACAATCCGCTGATCCAGTAAGATCATGGCATCATTGGGTGATGAGAATTTTATGTTTAAAAGAAAATGTCAAAAGTACTCCAATCTAAATAACTTTCGTTTTCTTTTTTTTTTTTTCCTTAAAATCTAAGGCATTTTTCCTTTTAAAAGGAAAAAAAAAAACCTTTTCGTAAATCTTGAACCAAGCATTACCCATTGATTACGTCATTATAACTAAACAACAGGCAGTTGACCCCAACTCCGGTCATATCACTTTCAATTTTCAACTTCAGAATCTATTTCTCTCCTACCTTTTTTCTCTCTCTGCCGTGCGTGAGGTGTCTCGCTCTCCTCCCATTTTCTGTCGCACACTTGGGTTGCGTTGTTAGCATCGACACTCGCACACAGTCTCCCACACCGACAAGACCAAACTTTTTTTTTTTCTTTCTTTCCCCCCTCTCTCACCATTCACCACCAACCCCCCTAAACCTGCGCCGGGTTGCTTATATTGCGCCCTCCTGTCCCTGCAATGTTGGTGAGAAGATCTCAGTCCTGCTTGTCTCAGCTCACACTCTTCTTGCTCGTCGTCTACTTCGCTTCGCTCTCACTCGCTCTCGAACTCCTCGACTCGGATCATCTCGACAACTTAAACGTCACCGTTTCGAACACTTCCGTTGCTAGACCTGGTTCCTTTGCTGACATAATCGATCGCGCTCTTGAGAAAGAGTTCGCTGAGAATGAAAAAGCCGAAGGTGCTACTCTATCTTTAGTTTCTTCTCATTTGCTTCAATAGCGAACTCGAATTTGGAAGTGCTTCTAGAATTTAGGAATTGGCTTCTTTAATTCCAAAGCTTGAGGAGATCGAGTGAGTTCTAATTTGTTTGAATATCTTATTATGATATGATCTGTATTTTTAATATTAATTTTTGCTTTCACATCCCCAGCTTTTTGGATGCTTCTCTTACGGAGTTTAGAACCTTTCATTGCATGAAATTTGATGAGAGATATACTATCGATGCATGATTAATTGCAATGAACGATCAAGTTTCTTTTTGTGTGTGTGTGTGTGTGTGTTTTTTTTTTTCCCACCCCATCTGTAATCTAACGATTATGTTATATTTTATTCAATCTTGAGCTGTTGTTGATTTGCTTTTTCACGTATAGCCTTGTTTTTTTTGCAGGGGCAGCAACTGATGCCGGGAGCTTTAATAACAGTGTAACCGAAAAGCAGGTTGGTGGAATCTTGCACTTTTCAGTATCGAAAAGCAATTTCTTTAAAGAACTTGAATTTTTACTGAATTATGTGATTTGAGCTCCGCTGTGAGAATGATATTGCTCGCATATAATTGGTTAAAATGGTTTCACCAGAATTTTTAATGTAGTGAAATGTATTACGGACATTAAATCTGTTAAGTAGGTTCTGATTATGTTCGGAATTAAATATAATATAATTTATGACTTGTCAGTTTATACGATCTAATGAAATTGTTTAATTTCAATCATATAATATATTATCTGCTTAATAATCTGGTAATTCTTCATGTCAGGCTTAATTAACTCGATAGAAGCATCTGTTGTTCTAAATCTTTTTCATTTTTCTGTCTCCGAATTCATTTTTAACCTATTTTAGTTGGGAGCATCTGCTGAATGTTTTTCTTAACCCATTTTGGTTGATCAGGCAGTTTTAGAAACTGTAGCAAGAGTCAAGCCGAAGAAAAATGACACGAAAGAGGAAAAGTACTGCTTCTATCTAATAACTAGATTTATTGATGTGCAGTTTGTAATAACCTGCTTTTGTCATTTAGCCTGATGAGCATCTATGATATGTTTTACTCTAATGAATAAAAAGTTCCAAAATCCTTACACCCTTGCATCTTTCAATTTAGGTCGTTTAAACTTAATGATGTTTTCAATCTGGATAATGATAATGGAGCTGAAGAAACCCCTACATTGATTGATCGCAAGGTAGCATTTCTGCTTAATAAAATTCTATTTGATGTTATAATTGCAAATGCTGATGATTGTTGTTTCATTATTTTAGGATAATGTCTTCATTATATCTAATTTTAAATCAAAATATCCAGTGCTGCAGCTAGATTTAAGGTAAACTTACTATTTGTTTTAATTTTGGTTTAATTTGGTTGCCCTACTGAAGGAGTAAGAAGATCTAATTTCTACTCCTGTGCTACAGGCTCATATCAGACTTGGTGGTTGTCATTGTGTTTGCAACTTGTGGTGGAATTGCATTTGCTTGTGCCGGACAGCCGGTCTGATTATATTGATATAAGCTTATTTTTAATGACAAACTACAATGTTAGGATCTGTTTGAAAGTCCCAGCATACTGACTTTCTAAGAAATTGTTAACCATGCTAATATCTACAGGTGATTACTGGATATTTGCTAGCAGGATCTATTATTGGACCCGGAGGGTTTAACTTTGTCAGTGAAATGGTGCAAGTATGTTACTTGTAGTTATAATTTATTAGTTTTAATGTTTTATCTTATATATCAGTTCATTAAAATAGTTCTGATTTTTTCACTCTAATTTTATTTCCCATAATGTTACATAACTATGCTGGTATACTAGCGCATCACCTCATAAAGATTATGTCTTATTTCACGTTCTAGATTATGCTGGTATACTAGCGCATCACCTCATAAAGATTATGTCTTATTTCACATTCTAGAAACTAAATTAGGAAAATTTAGATGTTATTAGCTGTAGGCCTATCGCTGAGAAATTGTGGGTTGACTTTCACCTGTATTTCTTATTTTACTTTTATACAATGCCTATATATTTCCTCAAATATTCAATGGCAAAAAACTCAATAACATTGTAGTCTCTAGATTCTCTGGCTGCCTGTGTGTCTCTTCTCTCTTCTTGTTGACAACATTTAAGAGTGCTGTTAATTTATTTTGTTTTGTTGTATTTTGGAGCTAAACTAAAATCCTAGACGCATTTTTTAACTTCCTTTTGGGATGCTGTATTAATTAGAAATTATAGCAATATATTCGTGTGATTGGGCTCTTTTCTTTTTCCTTTTGTTTTCTTTGAACACACCAACAGCAACTGACTTTATGCTCCATAACATCTTTTTGNTGTATTTCTTATTTTACTTTTATACAATGCCTATATATTTCCTCAAATATTCAATGGCAAAAAACTCAATAACATTGTAGTCTCTAGATTCTCTGGCTGCCTGTGTGTCTCTTCTCTCTTCTTGTTGACAACATTTAAGAGTGCTGTTAATTTATTTTGTTTTGTTGTATTTTGGAGCTAAACTAAAATCCTAGACGCATTTTTTAACTTCCTTTTGGGATGCTGTATTAATTAGAAATTATAGCAATATGTTCGTGTGATTGGGCTCTTTTCTTTTTCCTTTTGTTTTCTTTGAACACACCAACAGCAACTGACTTTATGCTCCATAACATCTTTTTTATTATTTCAGAAAATGCTTACTTTCCCTTTTAATATCATGGAGTCTTATCCCTTAAAAGATTTTGTGTTGATGAAAGAACCATTTTTATTTTATTAGATAACTGACATGTGCAATATCTTTTCCACTTGGATTTATTTATATAGGTTGAAACAGTGGCTCAATTTGGTGTTATTTTTCTTCTTTTTGCTTTGGGCCTAGAGTTCTCCACTACAAAGGTAGGCTTACATCACATTCTTTTTATTTTTTCTTTTATATTTATTGTCACATCTGTCTCACATGTTATTCTTCTAAAGTGTAGCTTCGAGTAGTTCGAGCGGTTGCTGTCTTAGGTGGTCTGCTCCAAATTTTTTTATTCATGTTCCTTTGTGGAATAACAGCCTTGGTATGTAATGATGCTTACAAAACTTTTGTACAAGTTTTATAAACTGATATTTTTTCCTCTGAAAACAACCCTTAAGGCTTGCCTGAGTACATGCAATTTTATATTTGCTACATCAGAAGTAACTGATAAGAAGTATTTTAATAACAAACAAGATAAAGAGAATAAAAATGATAGTCCAACAAGGGGACGAGAGAATTCTAACATTGATAATGTGGAATTCAACTATTAAGGCCTGATTCTTAAACCACATTGGCAGCCTGACCAATGTTGAATAATCCTGTGGTCTCAGTACCCTCTCATCAGGTTTTGTTCTGGGTCAAGAATTAAAACTTGGTTTTGCATTTATCATATGCCTGAATGTGGCAACTTAGTTGTTACATTTAATCTCAGACACTGGTCCAAAGATATCTACTTGTGCTATGGTGTTTTGAAGTTTCACTTTTTTATCCTTGTTGTCCACAAATCTCTTTGATGTCCATTCATGTGACGATGGTGCGGTTTCTGTGTAAAATATTAAGGCTTTTGTTCTTGTAACTGTTTTATGTCTTATTTTCCTTCTTAATGTTACTTTGTTACACAATCTTTCTCAGTGTCAGTGCTGCAGTTCTGATTGGATGCTGTTTGCAGTTATTTGGCATAAAGCTTTCGGAGGGGATTTTTGTTGGTACATTTCTTTCAATGTCTTCAACGGCAGTGGTAGAACTTTACACACTCCCACTCTACTCACAATCCTGGATTTTTGTATTTGGTAGTTTAGTGTCTTAATGATTTTACATTGTTTGGGCTGTAGGTGTTGAAGTTTCTGATGGAAAAGAATTCTGCTAATGCTCTTCATGGCCAAGTTACCATTGGCACCCTTATCCTGCAGGTTCTTAATTTGTTTCCTTGCTTCTTGTGCAAGTATTTCATTTATGCCTTTTGTTACTCATCTTATTGATTTGAATTTGAAGGGTCATCTTTTATTACTCTTTAGCTTGAAAACTCTTTTGTTTGCCAGGACTGTGCTGTTGGCTTGCTGTTTGCATTGCTTCCAGTTCTCGGTGGAACTTCTGGTGTTTTACAAGGAATGATATCCATCACTAAGCTGTATGGTTCAGATTTTTGCAATATACCATGTTCACCTGACCCATTTCTCTTTGTTTCTTAGTTAGTAATTTTGGTTCTTAACATTTATGGGTGCATTTCTCTTAATGTATCCATCTTCTATGTTGTATGACATGGGTTTTTATGGGATTTGGATGCTTTGGCCTATTAAGAATGGAAAGTAAGGCTCACAATTACTTATTTTCCCATTGTGGGGTCCTTTGCCAGCTGTATTATATGTGCAGGTGTCAAATTCTGTTATATAACTAGTCAATTCGTCTCTTGAGCAGGTTGGTAGTGTTGATTGCTTTTTTGGGAATTCTCTCAATATTGTCTCGAACTTGTGTTCCTTGGCTTCTGAAACTGATGACAAGTCTATCATCACAGGTGATTTTTAAAATATCTCCTATAAATTTTTCTTTCCACTGTTTTAATATAAATGTTTGTTAGTGATCCAATGGTTAACTTTGATTTATCTAATGAATTCAGTTTTGTTTGGTGCAGACCAATGAACTCTATCAGTTGGCTTCAGTTGCATTCTGCTTACTTGTTGCTTGGGTTTGTTGCGCTTACAATTATTTATTATATTCAGAAAATTTATTTTTATCTTGGCATGAATCTATTTACCTTATTGTGCACCAATTTTCAGTTGCCTGAAAACTTTATCAGTAAGTATTGAAAAAAAAAAAAAAGTAAGCTTCTTTATCTCCTTTGTCATCAGTTGCTCTTAGGGTCTGTTTGGTCTAGCATTTAAAATAGATCTTCTAGTAGATTTTGTACCAGTGGAGCTTTTACAAGTAGCATTTTTAACAAAACAAGAAAAAAGTTGGTCGTTTGGTTGCCAATTATAGCTGTTAGCAAAATTGTATAATTACACTTTTCCCCCCCCCCCCCCCCCTCTATGTTAGGTTATTGACGTAGAGCAAGAAATTGAAGAAATCCTAATTAGATTGAGGTTTATAATATTTAGGAATATTTTAATTAATTTGTATTCTAGTTTAATTTGGTTGGCTCTTTAGAGTTTCATTGTTTACGCATTGCTTGCTTGAGTTGTATTCTTAACTTAGGTAGAAGTCTTATTAAGATACGCTTTCTAGTCAAATTAGGTTAAGTAGTAGTTAGTATATATAAGTATCTTTTGTAGCTTTTACAAGCGGATCTTGGTTATTTGTTATTGATTATTCTTGGAATAAACTCTAGATTTGAGTTTAATAATACTTTCAGTTTTCAAAGCTCTGTGTGAGTTTTTAAGTTTAGTTAATTTTCAGCATTCTACAAAATCAACAAGTCTTAACCCCTAGGCTCACGGTATTCTGTCGAATCAGTGTAAATTTAGACCGTTCTTTTATTCTGGTATTCTCAAGAATCAATGGAATGTTAGAACATTAAATTTCCGTTTCATCAGTTATGTGAGGAATGAAGTAAAAATTGGTAAAATAAAAGAAGGGTATTTTAGATAATTTAATCTCAATAGAGGCAATTTGCCTCTACTGAGATTTGGTAGAAACTTAAATATTTTAGGAGTAGAGGTTGTTGAGTATTTTAATCCTCCAAAAGTTCTACTGCAGTTTCAACGACAAAAAGGAAAAAAAAAATCTGGAAAGCTCTTCTGGCCAGTACACTAGTCATATCAAACAAACACTTTAGATGTATGAGCATCTCGTTATAAATTCACTGGCTTAATGTAAATCTTTTGTTTTTTGCATTTCAATGAACTATCTGCATCAGGTTGCTACACCCAGCATTGAATTAAAACATTCTTCTTCATATCATGTAAATGCAGTTTTATAGAACCTATAAGTGTGGGTACAACAAAGACGAGCATGGGTAATGGGACTGGATGCAAATTGTTGCTCCAAAGTGTATAGCAACGTGAAAGGGTTCTTGCATTAACTTAAGCTTGTAACATGAGTGAGTTCATTCAGATTGTTTGCTATCTAATTCTTTTTATGATTTCAGTGTAGTGATAAGCTGGGCCTTAGTCTGGAACTGGGTTCTTTTGCTGCGGGAGTGATGATATCAACTACTGATCTTGCTCAACATACACTAGAACAGGTAAGGACAATTCTGTAAAGTATGCTTGTTATTTGTATGCATGGAGGCTTGCAATGGTACCTTACCGATGTTGCTCTGTTCCACATGCATGCAAGTCTGTGTTGCAAACACAACAGAAGTGGTCTTTTGGCCATTGTTAATTACCCAGGAACATTTGTAAGCTTGATGGGAACTTGACAGGAACTTGGTCCAAGCATAATGTTCTATTACTCATTCCTGATACAAACTATTGGGAACAAACACAATTTGGTCAGTTATCACTTATCACTCATAGTGGTGTGTAAGCTTGGATCTGGTCCTTTCTCATAAACACTGTCCAATATCCCATTATTGAATCTGTCTACCCTTAAATGAAAATTTGTGGTTCTTTCCTTGTCTCTGGTTTGCTCATATAAACAACTTTTAGTATATATTTAATGGCAAATTCTGTTCTCAGCAAGTAATACTTAATATGTGTTCATAAGGGCAGTATTAATGTCTCAGTTGTCAGTATATAACATACCCTAAGTTATGCCATACGGTTTTAGTCCATCAATTGTTTTTTTGTCATCAATTTGAGGCTTCTGACATAACATTTCATTTAATTCTCTCTTAATCCCCTGTGACCACACACTCGAAACTTGTTATATGTGCAGATCGAACCTATCCGCAACATGTTTGCTGCGCTCTTCCTTGCCAGCATTGGGATGCTGATCCATGTTCATTTCCTTTGGAATCACATCGACATATTATTAGCATCTGTTATATTAGTGATTACCATAAAGACTATTATAGTCTTCACAGTTGTCAAGGGATTTGGTTACAACAACAAGACGTCAGTTCTCGTAAGATTTTCAAGTGATGGCATTATGGCTTTGTGTGTGGGTTTTTTTGCTGCTTCAGTAACCTGTGTTGTTGTACATGTGTAGGTTGGAATGTCTCTGGCTCAGATAGGGGAATTTGCTTTTGTTCTCCTCAGTCGTGCTTCTAATCTTCATTTTGTTGAGGTCAGTATGGCTATTATTGCAGTTAGTCATGGCATTGCTCAAGCAGAAAAATTTATGTTGCTAAGACTTTCTCAATGTAAAATGTAGTGGGACAACAGTGTATTTTAAATCTTTTAACCTCTTGCTTCTAGTAGGATAGTTTGCGAAAATTATGAGCTACTGAAGAGCTGAACTTTTGTGACCGTTTTCAGGGGAAACTGTATTTGCTTCTTCTTGGGACAACAGCTCTTAGCCTGGTATGCAGTCATCTCAATTATGTTTGAAAAATGTTGTTGCAAAATTCATCAATTGTATGCATGCCTGTGTGATATTTTTAACTTTTGGTTTTACTTGCACCAATGAGTTAAAAGGGATTATCATCAATGTACAAATAAGTTATCAAAATTATGCTGAATGTACTGTGGAGCACTTTCAACTATTTTATTGTTGTTTTCCGAGGGTCATCAATTTCTTCTTCACCCCCTCTGAAGTGGAAATTTTATTCAGTAGATAACCATCACGAATCTCTGCAGGTGACGACTCCTCTGCTTTTCAAGCTAATTCCTGGTGTGGTGCATCTTGGCGTGCTGTTACGGTGGTTCTCTCCTGACAGTTCCATTGAGGTAAATGCTGACCTGAATCAAAATTCAAGGCACTGTCTTACTATTGTTTTACTTTTTCCTAAAGCTTATGCTAGCTTGAATATGTTTTTGACTCCCAGAATGGCTTTATTACTATAGTTTTACTTTCTCCTAAAGCTTATGCTAGCTTGAATATGTTTTTGACTCCCAGAATGGCTTTAAAGGAGATAACCTTCGTTCAGAAAGTGGGAAGCAGCGTATTACTTTGATTCCCATAGCGATACCCCTAGGACCCCATGATTCATGATAACGAACTGTGTATATGAACTGAAGAGGGACTTCACATGCCACACAAGCATTTCATACTCGAGCATCCACTGTGCAAACAGCAGTCAATCGACATCCTATTTTGTTCTCTTATGCCTGAAAACAAACAGAACTGACCCTCAGAATTGGAAGCTCGAGGAAGAGGTAATCTAATTCACCCGTGATAACTGATTTTCTACAACTTGGATAATCATTCTTTTCGTATGTGTAGCTTTTGTTTTATTGTATATATTTTTTTAATTGTATCATAAATCCCAGCTTGTAATTCAGATTGATATTATCGTTATAAAGTGTAAGCAATATTTTCTTGAATGCTGCTAAAAAAAAAAAACAAAATTTTACCTGGAAAATATGAAAACCTTGTTTAGTATTTGAGTTGATGAGGAAAAAAAAAAGCTATAAGTATGGATAAAACTTAGGTGTGTATGGTAAATATAATTTTTAAATAATAATATTGATAATTAATAAAAATATCATAGGTTTTTCATCATAAAAGAGGTGGGTGAATTCAATTTAGATTTTAAGTTGCAGTAATAAATGTTTACTAAATTTTAAATATTATAGTATTGTAGTTTTTAAATTATAACTATTTAGTTTTAATACCAAATAGGAACAAAATGTATCATAGTCTAGATTCGGTGGTAAAGAGTGATTTTTTAAAGTCTAGATTTTGAATTTCGTGGGAGAGTGCGCACTTCTTTTATCGGGTCTTTGTTGTTGGATCAGTGGTTATCGGGTCTTCTTTGTCGGACTAGCGGTTACTTGGGCATGTGTGATTGTTAGGTCCCGTTTAGAATTAAGATGTTGTAATTTTTAAGATGTTATAATTTTTAAGTTATAGTTGTTGAAAAAAATTTTAATTATGAAATAAAATTTAATAACATAAATTAAATATAAATTTTTAATAATAATTTTAATAAAATTATTAAAAATATAATAAATTCTCATCGTACAAGTAAAATTTTATATTAACATAATTTTTAATTATAATAATTAGTATTTATCAAATATTTTAGTGCTGTAATTTTTATAACTGTCAAATCTCAATTTCGAATGCACCCTTAAATAATAATAATAATAATAATAATTTATAATAACAATGCATTGCATACCTTGACCACCTCAATAAATTTCAGGAAAAGAAGGTTCTTTTTGTTTTTTTTTAAATGCTAGGAGAAGTTCTTAATTTATCACTTTCGTGGTCCAGTGTTCCACGGATCTAGTAAAGAGGGAGGAGTTCGAAGGATCTATTAAATAATACTGTAAATTTTAACTGAACGAGGAATCGGAATTCTTAATCGCAATAAGATTTTTTAAGTTACTGGAAGAATAATCAAAGTTCATTAGAGCTAATTAATGTGATAGAAACATGGAAACTGATTAATTACTTATGTTTTCAGGTCAAATCAAAGGTTGATCGCAACATTGATTAATCAGGCGTCAAACTTTTACTTGAGCACTTAAATTGTCTCTAACCAACCTAGTGAGTGTAAGTTTAATCTTTGAACTGTCATTTTGATAAATCTTATAGAAAAATTTGAAATTGCTTAAGAAAACAATTCGGCAACTGCAATGTTTATTATGTTTGACCTAACCAATTAAAATCAATATTCTGATTAACATGTATAATAGCCTTTCTGCTTTGCTTAATTAATGGTCTTGTGAAAATTTATGATTTATTACTAAGACGACGTCATGCTTGGCTCAAATAATCATCATTTGCCATGGTGAAGTACTCACACGATTCAGGCTCTCGTAACATTCTTCTTATTCAATGACATAACTCTCATAAATTTTTGTTTTTTAAATGACATAACTACAATCTTAGTATTTGAAATGATATGTCACGTCCATGTATTAAGTTGTTAGTATATTATATATTATTCAGAATAATTTTATAATAAGAGAATTAGGATAAGTTTATATATATATATATATAAGCATTCAAATGTAATGTATTATGTCATGTATTGTATTGAAATTTAAAATTTTTTATCCTTTTTATTGTCCATAATTTTAAAATAAAGTAAGCAATTCTCTCATTGTAAAATTTACTCATATTATCTTCTGAATGTACTGTGGAGCACTTTCAACTATTTTATTGTTGTTTTCCGAGGGTCATCAATTTCTTCTTCACCCCCTCTGAAGTGGAAATTTTATTCAGTAGATAACCATCACGAATCTCTGCAGGTGACGACTCCTCTGCTTTTCAAGCTAATTCCTGGTGTGGTGCATCTTGGCGTGCTGTTACGGTGGTTCTCTCCTGACAGTTCCATTGAGGTAAATGCTGACCTGAATCAAAATTCAAGGCACTGTCTTACTATTGTTTTACTTTTTCCTAAAGCTTATGCTAGCTTGAATATGTTTTTGACTCCCAGAATGGCTTTATTACTATAGTTTTACTTTCTCCTAAAGCTTATGCTAGCTTGAATATGTTTTTGACTCCCAGAATGGCTTTAAAGGAGATAACCTTCGTTCAGAAAGTGGGAAGCAGCGTATTACTTTGATTCCCATAGCGATACCCCTAGGACCCCATGATTCATGATAACGAACTGTGTATATGAACTGAAGAGGGACTTCACATGCCACACAAGCATTTCATACTCGAGCATCCACTGTGCAAACAGCAGTCAATCGACATCCTATTTTGTTCTCTTATGCCTGAAAACAAACAGAACTGACCCTCAGAATTGGAAGCTCGAGGAAGAGGTAATCTAATTCACCCGTGATAACTGATTTTCTACAACTTGGATAATCATTCTTTTCGTATGTGTAGCTTTTGTTTTATTGTATATATTTTTTTAATTGTATCATAAATCCCAGCTTGTAATTCAGATTGATATTATCGTTATAAAGTGTAAGCAATATTTTCTTGAATGCTGCTAAAAAAAAAAAACAAAATTTTACCTGGAAAATATGAAAACCTTGTTTAGTATTTGAGTTGATGAGGAAAAAAAAAAGCTATAAGTATGGATAAAACTTAGGTGTGTATGGTAAATATAATTTTTAAATAATAATATTGATAATTAATAAAAATATCATAGGTTTTTCATCATAAAAGAGGTGGGTGAATTCAATTTAGATTTTAAGTTGCAGTAATAAATGTTTACTAAATTTTAAATATTATAGTATTGTAGTTTTTAAATTATAACTATTTAGTTTTAATACCAAATAGGAACAAAATGTATCATAGTCTAGATTCGGTGGTAAAGAGTGATTTTTTAAAGTCTAGATTTTGAATTTCGTGGGAGAGTGCGCACTTCTTTTATCGGGTCTTTGTTGTTGGATCAGTGGTTATCGGGTCTTCTTTGTCGGACTAGCGGTTACTTGGGCATGTGTGATTGTTAGGTCCCGTTTAGAATTAAGATGTTGTAATTTTTAAGATGTTATAATTTTTAAGTTATAGTTGTTGAAAAAAATTTTAATTATGAAATAAAATTTAATAACATAAATTAAATATAAATTTTTAATAATAATTTTAATAAAATTATTAAAAATATAATAAATTCTCATCGTACAAGTAAAATTTTATATTAACATAATTTTTAATTATAATAATTAGTATTTATCAAATATTTTAGTGCTGTAATTTTTATAACTGTCAAATCTCAATTTCGAATGCACCCTTAAATAATAATAATAATAATAATAATTTATAATAACAATGCATTGCATACCTTGACCACCTCAATAAATTTCAGGAAAAGAAGGTTCTTTTTGTTTTTTTTTAAATGCTAGGAGAAGTTCTTAATTTATCACTTTCGTGGTCCAGTGTTCCACGGATCTAGTAAAGAGGGAGGAGTTCGAAGGATCTATTAAATAATACTGTAAATTTTAACTGAACGAGGAATCGGAATTCTTAATCGCAATAAGATTTTTTAAGTTACTGGAAGAATAATCAAAGTTCATTAGAGCTAATTAATGTGATAGAAACATGGAAACTGATTAATTACTTATGTTTTCAGGTCAAATCAAAGGTTGATCGCAACATTGATTAATCAGGCGTCAAACTTTTACTTGAGCACTTAAATTGTCTCTAACCAACCTAGTGAGTGTAAGTTTAATCTTTGAACTGTCATTTTGATAAATCTTATAGAAAAATTTGAAATTGCTTAAGAAAACAATTCGGCAACTGCAATGTTTATTATGTTTGACCTAACCAATTAAAATCAATATTCTGATTAACATGTATAATAGCCTTTCTGCTTTGCTTAATTAATGGTCTTGTGAAAATTTATGATTTATTACTAAGACGACGTCATGCTTGGCTCAAATAATCATCATTTGCCATGGTGAAGTACTCACACGATTCAGGCTCTCGTAACATTCTTCTTATTCAATGACATAACTCTCATAAATTTTTGTTTTTTAAATGACATAACTACAATCTTAGTATTTGAAATGATATGTCACGTCCATGTATTAAGTTGTTAGTATATTATATATTATTCAGAATAATTTTATAATAAGAGAATTAGGATAAGTTTATATATATATATATATAAGCATTCAAATGTAATGTATTATGTCATGTATTGTATTGAAATTTAAAATTTTTTATCCTTTTTATTGTCCATAATTTTAAAATAAAGTAAGCAATTCTCTCATTGTAAAATTTACTCATATTATCTATTATTAATGCACTAATCTTGAGTCACTAGTTAATTTCCATTAAAAAAAAACATATTAAATACTTTATTACTTAGAATACAAACTATATATCTGAAGTACGTGAATAAGTACAATATTACTCTTTATGGATTTATGCAATAGGGGAAAAAAAGTGGTGGCATAGTTGAGGTTTGCTTCTCTGAGGAGGTTTCAAATATTTAAGTATTATAATATGAAGAACGCAATATTAATTACTATTTCTAAACATATGGAGTGGTTAATTATGCTGCAAGTCGTAAAATTCGAAATAATTTGTTTACTTGATAATAGTTGTTTAGTACGTAAAAGCACCAGGTCGGACATGCTACTATTTCCGCCCTGGTATGGCTCACCTCAATCAAATGGTGCAAGCAGAACATGGAGGCGAATGTAGCCCGACCAGAGACGAGTGCCCGACCAGAGACGAGTGCCCGACCAGAGGTATATGCCGAGCCGATACCCGTTTCCTGAAAAAGCGGGAACACGCTCCCACAGGCTCATGGCGTTTGCGCTTTTCCCGAAACCATTACGAGACATTCAATACCCCACGTCTACCCATGATGTAGCAATTAAAGCTCCATAAAAGACCACTACCCGAAAAAGGAGGAAGGAGGGGAACGTAGAATAACGGCTATAAAAGGAGGAAAAACCGATGAAGAAAGGGAGAGAAAAATTAAGAGAGGGAAAACGCTGCCAAATTGCAACCAGACTTTTTCTCTTACAAACTGTAAAATAAGTCAAAAACCCTTCTTAAATCCGAATTACATTGTTTTTCCCGTAAACACCTTGTGCTAACTTAGGCATCGGAGGGTTTACGCCGGCAAAACCACCGGCGTCTCTGATCCGTTTTTGGTGAACGCAGGTCTAGCAAGAGAAAGGAAGGTGACTCCACCCCAATGATCCGAGCAACAGCTGACAACTTAAACGTTGGTAAAAGAATCTGGTCGGCCATAAAGCGAGCGGATTTGAGCATCAACAATAGTAAATAGGTTTGGTTCATAAAAATTGACACGATAATTAAATTTTAATTTGGGTTAACATGATTTTTTTCTATGTCGGGTTATGATTTGATTCATGGCTATTTACCAAGTTAATGACATGATTATTAAAAAATTAACCAAAGCCATTTCATATTTATGGAATCTAAAATATACTTATGTTTTCAATTCTAAATTAATTTACAGAATCTTATCATCAAAACTTAAATATTAGATATGCTGATCTTTTTTTTGTGAAGGATGAACATTTATATGATGTTTCCTTTTGTAAGATTATATATTTTTATAATATATGATTACAATATAATATTTTAATCGACATATATATTTTTATAATATCAATACATAATATTATATAGAGATATAAAGAGAGCAATTTGAGACAAATAGGTGTGTGATGTTTAATGTAAATCATGTTGAATAGGCATTAAGTGGGTTATTGGTTGTGTCGTGTTAAATGATACGATTACATGATTATTAAATAGATATGTTAGGTCCCTCATTTATTTTGTTTTTTGTTAAATTTGGATTTCAACATTTTAATACGACACAAACGTGACCCAATATTCTATTTTGCCCGCTCTAGATGTAGCCTTGAGTTATGTATTAAAGTTTTGGGACATTAATTATAAGAAAAAGGACACTTACACCCAAGGGTTTTGAGAAATGGTCATGTAATCTCCTAAATTTTCAATAAGGGATACTAAAACTCTCTTTTAACTATAATACTCTTAGTATATGGTAATTAAAAATAATAATTTTAAAATTTTTAATAAAATATAAATATATTTAAATAGTTTAATTTATCTAGT
Organism: Citrus medica; assembly: GCA_002013955.2. Taxonomy (NCBI): domain Eukaryota; kingdom Viridiplantae; phylum Streptophyta; class Magnoliopsida; order Sapindales; family Rutaceae; genus Citrus; species Citrus medica. The sequence goes on along the minus strand of MKYO02031847.1, from coordinate 638,083 downwards.
AGAATAATAATATTAGAATATTTTAAATATATAAAATAATTTTAAAATGTAAGTTATTATTATAAAATTTTAAATAAATCTATGGATTAAATAGATTTTTCAATTAATAAAATAGATTTCATGTACTAATAATATTAAACTTATTTTATATAATATTGAAAATAATTTAAAATTTTTATATATTTATATATTTATTTTAATATTATGTTTCTATTCGTTATAAAATTTAGTTTAATCCAATATAAGATTGCAAAGTATTAAAATATTTTAAAAAATTGAAAATACTTAAAAAAGTATGTATTGTTACATTTATTTTAATATTATATTTTTATTTATTATAAAACAATAAGGTGGTGTTTGGTTAGGAGGAGAGAATGTGGGAGAGGAAAGTAATTTAAATTCTCTTTTTATTTCCATTGTTTGGTTTGACAAAATGTATAAGAATTTAATATCCATCATAATGTAGAATTTGAATTCCACACTAAGTAATGAAGAATTTAAATTCCTCTTATATTAGAAATTGAAGTTTTCAAAATTACCCTTCAACTTTTTAATTTATTTAATGTCATTAATAATAATTATTTATAACTTTATTTTATTGATTTAATATTATAAATGGACATCCACCGGAAAGTCGCCGGACCACCGCCAGACTTCGCCAAAAAGCCGCCGGATCACCCCGAACTTCGCCGAACCTCCAACGCCGGCCACCGAATTGCTATTTTATTTTATATTATTTTTTTTATTTCTAATATAAATAGTTTAATATTTAAGGTAAATGATAAATTTGTCTAAAAATAATTATAATTCATTTTCTTATCAAATTTTATATCAAACCAAACAACAAAATCTAATTTCACCACTCTTCTCCATTCCTCTTCATTCCACTCTTTTCCTCTCCTCCCTTTCCTTCAAACCAAACATAACCTAAGACTTAATTTTTTTTAAGTTAACAAAGGCAAAATTTATTTTAGTCCAAAAGATTCTTTTGTGACCCATTATTAAAGTGATTATTTTTCTAAACCTTAAAACTGTAAATATCTTTTCCTCTGAGCTATAATGGATAATCACATCTACAATATTATAGTAACATATCTGCGTCGTATAATGTGATTATGAATTCAATTTACTTTTTTATTCAAATGCGTACAGAAAGGCAATTGCATTGCAAGTATCACGTGCTTGCTAGAGGTTTCATGATTTCATCACCTTTCCTTACTTACTTAGGAAATGTGTCAATTATTTGTCAGTAATTAAATTAAACAGTACTCCTCTCAAATGGAACGCAAGCCAGCAATAATAATACTTTAAACCAAAGCAACAAAGGAACCAAAGAGAAATCTATTGGCTAATTAAAGAAGCACTAATCTGTATTCTTTTTAACATGACGCAGATTACTAGTCACTGGACCAATAATTATCGTTTCTTTTCTTTTCTCTTTTTTTTTCTTACTTCTGTTAATGCACCAATTAGTTGCTTTATTAATTGCTTTCACTTTGTTAGGCCATTCACATCATCAGCTGGAACACCTGTCGATTTTGGTTTTTACAGTGGGCGGTTAAAAAAAACAAAAGAAAAAAAAGAAGAAAAGGCACTTCATCGTATTATAGAAATGAGAAAGTGAAAGCTAGAATGATGCTCATGGCGCATGCATGAGGCAGAAAAAGAATTGGCCAAAACAATTTTTAATAATAATTATTTATTTTATCCTATGATAAGAATATTGTCTCTGTAAATTTTGCCAACATAAACAGACGACAACATTGGATAACCAAAATGATATACACATTTTTTATTTATAGAAAATTAGACAAAATATTGATAGAAATAACTTTAAACCAGTGTTGATTTACTCAATTACAAACACAGCAAAATGTCTTACTTTATCGTTATTTTTGTCAGCTCTTTATCTCTTTAAAAAAATAATTAAAATATAATTTTATAATTATCTTAAATGTGTATATGCACCTTAAAATTTTTGAAAAAAAAGAAAAACTCAGATCAAGAAAGAATCGTGTAACTATCTCGAGTCAACAGGTAATTCCGAGCTTGTGGGCTACTATTTCAAATCTTATGAAATAAAATCATATCCAACAAGCTTTCCAGTATATTATTAAACTACTTTCAACCATTACCGAAAATGACTTATCAGGAAAATAGATGTTTGCTTAGCTAGCGAAATGGACCAGTTTAAATGTACCTACTATTCATTAATTAAAGAGCAATATCTCATTCTAAGCAAACTAATCGACACCAAGATAATTAAGTAGTTTAATTAAGATTTGTGCCCTCAAGATTCCTTACCTTCGATGGAAATCGATGTACGGTTGAAATAATTAAGATGTCGACGGTGCATCTTAGGGCTTGACTCCACCACCTGTCTTCAGCTGCTCCACTAGATTTTTATTACATTCAAGATCGAGAAAGACTGTTCATCTATCTAAAGCATACTCTTTTAGTGGTCCCATTTTTTTTTTAAATTTTTTTTCACCTATATATTTGATCTTATTAATCACGAGATACGTATAATATAAGAATTCTCCGAACATTAGCAAGCTAGTCATTTATATTTACACATTTTTAATCCCAAAAGATTCCTTAATTACAATGATGCTGCCAAATTAGAAAAATTGTAATAGGTTAACAACATTATGTTTCTTTAAATTTTATTACATAACGTAATTGTACGTAGAGCCATAAGCTCCTTACACAAGTTAATGTGGCATCCCAATATTGATTTTATGAAGATATAAATTAATAAAACTAAATTATATGAGTTATGTGGTGTTTTGTTTAGGGTGAAAGTTTATTTAGTCCCTATATTTTAAGATTAGTATTCATTTAGTTTCTATATTTTTTAAAATATCTCGAAACATTCTTACCGTTAAAGTATTGATACCCCTACCGTTACTTTTCATTTCTTTTAGCTTTCTTTTACAATATTACCCTTTTATAATAATTTTTTTGCCATTAATAAAAAGAAAATAATTAAATTACTAATTTAACCCTAAAAAATAAAAATAAAATTATATTAATTTTTTTTGCAAGCACCGTTTGCACACTTGGTAGTTTGCATACAATTTTTGACAATTAAAAATTCATATAAATATTTATTTTTATTTTTTAGGGTTAAATTGATAATTTAATTATTTTATTTTTATTAATGTCCAAACAAAAAAATATTATTAAGGGTAATATTATAAAAGTAAGCCAAAAAAATATAAAAATAACGGTAGGGATATCAATACTTTAACGGCAGGGAAGTTTCAAGGTATTTTTAAAAATATAGAGGCTAAATAAATATTTATCTTAAACTATAAAGACTAAATGAGCTTTTACCCTTTTGTTTATTACCAAAATACTAGTCTGTCACATCAATTATACAAAATAGTTTATATAAATATAAGTAATTGCATTTAGCTAGTACACATTTTTTTTTTATCAATAATGGGCTCGAAAAGAGCTATCGCTAGTACACATTTTATTAGTAAAGAGAATTTCATCAAAAAAAAAAATTTTGGGTAGGCCTCGATAGTAGGTGGAAAATTTATTGAAAATAAAAAGAATGAATACGCTAAATGGGGGACAGAATGAGCCTTATTTCAAATCAAACTAAGAACAAGAACCCTCCAAAACTAACAAGCAAGCAACCTAAATAAAAGGGAAAAGGACATTCAACCCCCCAACGTTTAGGAAAAGAGATAAAAAATCCCTCAACGTTTTAAAAAGGACTTATAACCTCCTTTCTGTTAACAAATACCGTTTGTTTTAACAGCAAAATTTAATTTTAAATTTTAATTACTATTATACCCTTATAATAAAAAAAATAATATATTAATTTGAGATATATCACAATTAATAATTTTTTAAAAGCTTAAAATTGAGATACAATTATTTTTTTGCCAAAATTATTTACTATAAATTATACCTTTCTAACAATAATAATATGGTTTTGATTCCTCAAAGAAAAAGTGTTTAATCAAATTTTATTTTATTAGTAATAATCACATATGAAATGTTTGATCATTAGAAATGTATAATTTATAGCAAATAATTTGGGCAAAAATGTAATCGTATCTCAATTTTTAGTTTTAAAAAAATTATTAATTATGACATGTCTCAAATCAATATATTAATTTATATTTATTATAAGGGTATAATAGTAATTAAAAATAAAAAATAAATTTACTGTTAAAACAAACGGTGTTTATTAACAGAAATGGAATTATAAGTTCTTTTTAAAATATTAAAAAAGTTTTTATCTTTTTTCCTAAACGTTGGGAGGTTGAATGTCTTTTTCCCTAAATAAAATGTTGTCTAAGAAAACGAACATGCATGCAAAAAAATTACAACAATAAGAAACTTCATAAAACGCTAAGTAGGGACACCGAGAGCATCATGATGCAAATACGGCAATATCTCAAGCGGATCAGCCCACCAAGAAAAAGCAGCCAGAGTCGTGCCAGGATTAGCAAGCTTCTCAGAAGCAACATTCTCCTCTCCGATGATAAATATGTGTGAAAAACTGATCAACAAAGTCTACAGGCGCGTCAGAAAATGGAAACTATCTACAGTAAATCGAATGAGACAAAAAGCAAGAAGTGAGAAATTATCAATGACTTCGTTTTCAAAGTTCATTATACCCACAGTCTCAACTAATTTGATTTCATAATCTCTTTAAAATTGATATATATTTATAAGTAGCTTTCCTCATTGGGAAAAGAAAATCTTTCTCTTTTCTTAATCTATTACTCGGTTGACACAAGTCATTGGGTTAGAAAAATCCAAAAGAAAAACATTCATGAAGTGAAACTCTGCTGTATTATTCTTCGTTGAAAATGTTTAAAAAGAAGAGGGTTTGTTGGGTTATCAATGGCCAAGTAAAGCTTGTGTTATATATATGTACAAGTTTTCAGTACATTCAATATATTGCTAGAGCTTTTCTTTCTTGGCTGCCCCAACAAGCACACGGTGCTTATGGAAACAAGAAATATATTAGGAACGAGTTTCATGAGACTCATATTCAAGTTCAATAATTATTTATTTGTAAGTATAGATCGGGAGGATTTCATCACCTGTATCGGGCACATATTTTTTTAATAATTGGGAAAAATTAGACAACACATCGAATATTGCTACAACATGGTGTCCCTTCTCTTGGTTGGGACATAACTTCTTCCATTTTAAGGTAATTTGGTCTGTGAGGACCACCGTATTAATATTGTCCCTGCATTGAAGTAGATTGGCCCTCGTGAAAATATCATATAGACACTAGATTATGTAAATATTACATAAAAAAGCAAAAGCATTAATGATACATGATAACCGTGTAACATAGCTTATGTGAACATTTCTTTTGGGTCCATCTCGTGAGCAAATCATAAATGAACCATGTGTACACACACTATAGCCAATTTTCAACTAAAATGGTGTTGGTTGATCAACATCAACTTTAATTTTTCTTTTCTTACCCCATTTTCTAAGTCATCATTTTGATCAGCTACCACTTTTGCAACATTGGTGCCTCAACAACTCTTATCATATCATATCTCTAAATATGTACGGCTCATAATCTAAACGTGCATGCGCATAGATTAATTTGTCACCCCACATTTTCTTCACTAAGGAGGTAAGTTATTTTGTCTTATCAAAACAATACCTTGTATTTGCAGTAAAGAGCATTCGATAACATTTTTTCTTCAGTTTTCTAGATTCGGTTGCTTTTAAATTAGACACCCAAAAGCGCTTTTCATACAAGTCATTATAACCACACTATCAGTATAAAGAACACTACTGTTCTGCATTGTAAGTGCTTTTATGTATCAGCTATATATGTAAAAGACTAGCTCCTGCATAATTTGATCATACGGTCACGGTTTTCTCATTGAAGAAGTGTGACTATTATAGAAGGCATGCATGATAATAAATACAAGTATAAAAAAATATATAAGGGACCAATTCACAGGACGTCAGCGATCGAATAATCGGCTGTATTAATTGTTTTACAGTGAATGGTTCACCGTTGTAAGCAGGAATATGTTCAGAATGAGAGGAATAGATTACTGTAGTCCCCACATACTCACCTTAATTTAAATAATATATTGTGCCCTTCATGGGATAAGAATAATTATTTTATTTATTCGCCCAATCAAAAAGAGAGAGCGAAGCCCATCGTTTTATATATATGCGCACACGCGCACACACTAGACACCACTAACAATAATAATCTCATTCGATAGTATTAATTTCTGTAGGTGAGAATGGGCAGGAAATGCTCACATTGTGGAAACACAGGCCACAATTCAAGAACTTGCAGCTCTTATGATAACAATCTAAAAGGTGGCAGCTGTAGCACCAGTACTCTTGCGGGAGGGCTTAGGCTTTTTGGTGTTCAACTTGCTATATCTTCAAATTCATCATCATCGTCATCTTCTCAGCTGCTGCCACTGAAAAAGAGTTTAAGCACGGATGGCTTTCCTGCTATACCATCGCCATCATCTTCAGCTTCTTCTTCATCATCAACTGGTGTTACCATTAATATCGATCAACATTCTAACAAATTGTCCAATGGTTACATCTCTGACAGCCTCATTGCACCTACCCAAGACCGCAAAAAGGGTTAATAATTATTGTTAATTTCAGTTACTTTAATTGGACTGCTAATTAATTAAATTTCCATTATTTCATGTATTTAATGCATGCTTTAATCAGTTAATTAAGAAGCTCTCTTCCATTGATGAATTAATGTTTAGGAGTGCCGTGGACAGAAGAGGAGCACAGGGTGTTTCTAATGGGACTAGAAAAGCTTGGCAGAGGCGACTGGAGAGGCATCTCCAAGAACTTTGTCACCACAAGAACTCCAACACAAGTGGCTAGTCATGCACAAAAATATTTTCTCAGACAAAAAAACCTCTACAAGAGAAAACGCCGCCCCAGTCTCTTTGATGTAATGCCCTGGGCCTGGTTTTTTTATTAGTGTGTTGTTAGGCCTTTACTAATTATCAGTTTAATTAATCTTTTGGTCTAGCCGAACAGAATCTTTTGAGTTAAGCAGTTTATCTAACATTCTTTTCAACTTGTTGTAGCAGATGGGAAGGGATAAATTCTCAAATAAAGTGCTTCATACATGCTGTTCCAAGCCAGGAGAACCTTCAAATTTTTGCGGGTTGTTATTGAAATCAACAAAGGCTAGTCCCAGTAAGGGCATTTGTGATTCTTCATCGGCTTTGGCTTATAATTCGTTGCCTAAATGCTTCAATGAATCGTTTAACTCCCAGCCAGCAGCCTCTTTCAATTTAAAAATGTTGACAGCTGCAAGTGCATCACTGCCTAATTTGGAGCTTACACTCGCAGCTCCAACACCATTGGATCAAAGGAAAGTATGTACTCGTGATCTTATGATCGAAGCTATTAGTGTAATCAGTCCATCGCAGCTGTCCGAGCTCTCTTGATATTAAAGTTGAATCAGAACGTTTCAATTGCAGGAAAACTCTAATTAACTGTGTAATTAACGTACAATGATGGCTTTTTTTGCTAGTTATTACATGTTATGCCCCTATTGTTGTTGTTTTCCTTTTAGTCCATCCACCCATTAATTGCTTTATTAATTGCTGTCACCTTAGGTCATTTACATTAGCTGGCCAACACATTGTTGCTTTTTTTTTTTTTTTTAGTGGGCGGTTAAAAACAAAAAATAAATAAATAAATAAATAAAGCATTCATGACATTCTTAATAAATGCAAATTAGATCAATTTACTTTAAAATGAACGGCTACAAAGTAAAAGCATGATTATAAATAAAAATAGAGTGACAACGTCACGGCGGCTTTGTGCCTTTTATAGAAATCCATTAGCATCTCTAAGGCTGTCAATTAATTAAGCTAACCATGGTGTGCTAATTATAATGTATATTATAGCTTTACCTTGTGAAGTATAGACAAGTTTTCCTAATTTGTCATCAGTAATTTAAGAGTAACAATGCTCATTATACTCAAACTAATCCTTCCCTTCAAGATACCAACCAGTTTCTTAATAATTTAATTGATTAATTAAGATGTGTGCCTCTCGATTTACGCCTATCATTGGAGATGAGATCTATATATGGTTGAAATAATTAAGATGCACATTAGAGTTGAACAATCTGCATGTCTTATGGTTCATTAAGATTTACCAATAATCGGATCATAAATCATTTCATGCGAAAGGGGCACTGTGATTTGGAAAAAAAAAAAAAACACGATAACTCTTAATTCTTGAGTAATATTTTGAGTCTGAGCCATGTTCATAGGCTTTTATATAATATTAAAACTAAACTCCGATACAAGTAAATCCACATTGTATTATCAACTAACAAGGATAACGTGAAAAGAATGGTATGCACATGTAATATAGTGGTGATCTTCAACCCCACATTTTATTTCATGAGACCGCACTTTTCTTTTACGTTCCATTTATTTTCAAGATTACCATTTGATCTCATGAGACCCCATTTTTCATTTCACCATCTATTTCTAAAATTTCATTGTTCTGTATTATCTCTCTCTCTTTTTCTTTTTTCTGTTAGAGTTTTGCATCAACACTCTTAGATGCATATTTTTTTATTATTATTATTATTATTATTATTATTATTATTATTATTTTAAAAAGTTAATAATAAGTTATATAAGTGTCTATGAGCCCGAGGCTCTTTTAGACAAATAAATTCCTATAAGTTCAATCTTTTAGTGTGAAGAAGAAAAAAAAAATCAAGAATATGAGATTATGTTGTACTGTTTACTAATAATTGTAATCTCCACCGAATAAATGGAATATTTTACTTTTAAAAAATAAAGATTTGACTCCTGTGATATGTTAGAAAAAGTATATAGTTGCCGGATTTGAATGGAATAAAAATACAATATAACTTTTTTCCTCTAATTTGAAGTTTAGTGGGGGTTGATGGGATAAACTGAGGAGATAAAATATCATCACTCTATCTAACAATATGAGTTTGAGGGTGTTGCTACTTACAGCTTTTGTAAGGTACAACCAACTAAAACAAGTGACTAAAGGAGGACCCAAGTGGGCTAATCACTCACCAATGGACCTTTAGTTTAATGAGAGAAGTCTTGCACTTATAATATTGAGTGCAAGGGTTTGAGCTTCCACAAGAACTTTATGGAGGTTAGTTTCAGTACCCCCTCAACTATTAACTAATTGAGTAGAGACAATCTCTCTTTTACAAAATGTGAGTAGAGTAGGTACCCCTCGACTATTAGAAAGGGTTTAAAGTATTAGCCTAAAGGGCTACACATATTTTAATTTTGATGATAACAAATATATGTATTAAGTGATTTAATAAATATTGTATTTCACATTTTTACTAGTTTTTTAAGGGTAATATTTATACAAGTGAATCAAGTGAAATCAAGCTTAAGACACTCAACGGACAACTGCGAAATCAATAATAAAGTTTAGAACTCAACGGATAAATTAATGTGATAAATTCTTGTAAAGCCAGTATGATTAAATTGATGCATGATTTAGCATTTGAGAAGCTCAAGAGATTAATTTAATTAATTACTTTTTATAAACTCTTGGATATCAAAAGTTGGGACAAAATTTGCACCAACATAAACTAAAAGGTTTTATTTTTATAAGATAAAGTACCTTGTGGTTTTGAGTAATTTGGACTTAAATTCTAAGTTTTGAAATCTTTGATTTTAATAAGTATTACTATTAAATTTCAGAGTTGGACCTTTTTACAAATATTTAAAATATTTTGGGCCATACTATAATTTATGAATAGTTTGGACTAAAATGAAAGATTTTGAAAACTTTGATAAATATGAGTATTATGTTGAAAAGGATATTTTTGCAAAATAATAATATATTTGGGGCCATGTTATAATTTTAGAAAGTTTTGAGTTGACAATTATTATTAAGAAATTTTGAAATTGGGCCTATTTGTAATATTTTATAACATTTTAGGCCATCATATAATTATAGAAAGTATTGGGTCAAAGTGTAATTTTGGTGAACAGTATTACTGTAGCAAAATTTAAAAAAACCGGTAATATCACTGTTCATGAGCGACTAACCGGATAAATCAAGCAGCTAACCGCTTGGGCGCTGAAATTTACCTATAACAGCTAATTTTCAGGCTTTAACTATAAAAACTCAACTCCAACTTCATTTTAAGAACTAATACAAGGAAAAACAAGATCATATAACATATATTGAGCTTCCATTTCATAAATCATCATTTGTTGAATCATCATTGAGCTATAATTTGTTTATCCACTTTTAAAGAGAGTTTCATTATTGTGATTTTCATTTCTCATTAAATTGTGAGTGTACAAGTGTGAGAAACACTTGGGGTGAAGAGATTGGGGATATAATCTCTTGTTGTAAAGGTCCATTGACACCTTGGAAGTCAATTGTAAACATTTGAAGCCTTGGGAGGCTTGGATAGTGAAATCCTCAAGCCGGGTGAGCTTGGAGGCGTGGACGTAGGCGGGGATAGCCGAACCACGTAAAAATCCTTGTGTTTGTTTTCTCTTCCCTTATTCTTCTAATATTGTGCTTGATTAAATTTATTATTTTTTATTTGATTAAGGCAATAGATTAAATTGTTGTGCGAATTGTATTGCATAATTTTATAATCCCAATTCACCCCCCTCTTGGGTTGCATAACTTGCATTTCATAAAGTATCTGGACAAGTGCTTTAGTGAATTAATGTATGGCGGTGGTTCAAGTTGTTTAGTACGATTGTAAATATTGTAATTGTAATATTTGATATAATATCAGTAACAATATGTGTATAATAAAATTCAAAAAATAGTGGGCCAATCACTCTATTTTATTGGAAGCTATACTCTATATAACGTGTAAGGTAATAAGACCCTAAGTTTGAAGCAACCCTCAACTCATGAGTTGATTGACTTAAGTTCATAAACTTCGATAAAGAGTCTTTATGTATATTAGGAGGATTTATTTATTTTCAAATATTTGAGAATAAATTTAGTACAGTGATCTAGGCCTAATAAATGAATTAGATTTCAAAGAGTTGACATTGTAATTTGTAAATATAAATAAAAAAGAGACTTTTTTTTTTTGAAAAGAAGAGACCATTTTTTATATTCGAAACAATTAAGAAATTTATAAAAACACCCAACCATAAGAGTCACCACTTCGAGACAACATATGTAAATTCACTAAATTTTGATTCCAAGTGACTGGGATCGCTTGCAATAGGCTAATATGAAGATTCGGTGCCAAATAGGCTAAATGGGAATGCTTGCAATAGACTAATGACAATGTGTGTTTTTACGGTATATGATATCCAATGCACTTCGTTAGTGAAGAACTCATCATCCGCAACTCATGAGTAATCCATAGAGTGAATCTACAATTTCTAAATTGGTTTATAAGCCTAGGTCAATGGTCCAGAAGTTTTTCTTATAAGTAGCGTATATAGCCTAAAGAAAGAAAATTAAAATGGGCTTATACTACAATTCTAATTAATTACTGTATTGAATGAAATGAAAATTTTAATTAATTATAAGATTAAAAAAATGATAATGCTTGGTAAATATAATGTCTAAATATTGATTTTGACAAAAATAATAAAAATAGTATAAATTTTTCATCAAACAGCAACAAGATAAACTCATTTTATTTTCAAACTACAGCAGCGAGTATTTATTAATACTTAGACCTATAGTTTTTGAGCTATGATTCCCAAACAAACCCACATATTTTAAAGTTACTTGCACCCATAACCTCAAAAAATTTAATTCTATGATCGTCTCTTCAATATTTATATATTTTTATTATATATAAGTAACTTACTTCTTTGGGAAATAATGAAAAAACTTTTTGTCTTTTATTAATCCATCTCGACTTGTGCCACAACAGTCATCGGGTTTTGGATAAAACCAAAACAAAAAGATTCATGAAAATGTTTAAAACGAAGAATGTTTGCTGGCTTGAATTTTAGGACCATGGACCAAGGACCAAGGCAAGAGCTCAAGGTCTACGAGCCCAACTCTTTACAACTTATTAGATGGTGCACCCACCTTAAAGCATGTGAAGGTCCGCAAGATGCTTAGGAAGCGGCCCATATCAGATCGTCCTTCTATTTCCCATTATGCTTTGTTGGGTCACTCTTGATATCAAAACACCATACCATCTTTTCTTGAGAAAAATTATTTAATTAAAAGCTGCAGCTGATAGCTGAGCGCTCGGAAAGTTAAGTTGAGTTGATAAAAGTGGATAGATTCGAGAGCTTGTAGAAAAACAAAAAAAATAAATAAATAATGAAAGGGTCTGTAACTGCTTGTAAAAGAAATTGAACTTGTGATTTGTAGAATATATGGAAGAGAGAGATTTCAAAAACTTGTAATACTTGTGAGCAGAAATTCTTGCTCAAGCTATCGATTGAATTCTTTAACAAGCGACAGTGGCTGGTTAGAAATATTCAGAAATGCAATGCCACTTGCTCTGTGGACTGCGGTCCATCTGATGGGGCAGCTAGCCCAGAAACAGCACAGATATTCATGATACTTAAAAAAAATAAAAATAAAAATTGAATGATGACAAAAGGTGCCTAACTTTTGACTGGTAGGAATAAAGGTTGAGCCTCTCCGTAAACTCCACACATCATTTCTCTGGCCATTTTGCCTTTGCCTTATTGCTAAAGCAACCACTAAGCAATGCAGTTCAGCAGTTGCTGCTCCAATGCCATCCTTTATTTTAATTTCTCAGTGCTAAGAGACGACAAGCCAAGTAAAATCAGAAACCCCTTTTCTTTTTCTTTCCTTCTTTTCTTATCCTTTCTCTCTCTCTCTCTCTCTCTCTCTCTCTCTCTCTCTCTCTCTATCTTTCTGTTCGGCTTACTTTAAATTAATTTGTCAGAACTGATGCCACCATTTCATTATTCGCTTCTCCTTCTGCTCATTGGACCTTCCTATGACGTTTGAAATTCGGCCACATCAGGACACGCAACTGGGTCACTTCTAATTCCCTCCAATTTCTAGGTCTTTTAATTATTTTATGTGAACTTTGTTTTATTAGCTTATTATCGGTGGGTAGCCTCAAACCAGTGGATCTATTTTTCTGGGAACAAATATTTCAAAGCGGTTTGCATGCTTTGCAACAATATATATTTGATATTATTTCCGTATACAGCCATGCATGCAGACAGAGCTGTATCATATCTGTCAACTACTCTCGTGTTTCCCAACTTTGTGTCGTGCAAATATTTATAGCTCCGGATAGGGTATACAGATCGCCATGTTACTTCCTCACTGTTTCAAACTTCAGCAGCTAACTCTTGAAAATTTAGAGCAAACAAACAGAAAAAAAAAAGCGTCGAAGAACAAAGCAAACGCTCTTCTCTTTTGTAACCCCACTTCAGTTTACACGGGTGTCAGAAGATCATATCCAAGTTTTCTATGTGTATTTGGAGGAGATATCTGGAGGCAGCTCGATCTGATCTTCAATCTTAATCCAAGTCCAAATACCAAACTGCCTCATTAGATTTGGATAAATGGCTGGCGCTGTATATATTATTAAAATTATAAGCTTCCAATCGAGATCTTGGTTATACTAAAATTAGGGGACCTATCAAAAGATAAAAAGACATAAATTTTACCAACAATCTTAATCCAAGATCTTGATTGGAGGCTTATAAATTTTACCAACAATCTTAAGATCTTCGATCTTAGTCCAACTCCAATTACCAAATTGCTTCATTAGATTTAGATAAATGGCTTGCGTTATATATATTAGTAAATTTATAAGCTTCCAATCAAGATCTTAATTATACTAAAATTAGGAAACCTATTAAAAGATTAAAAAAAATATTTTACTAACAAGTGCGTAGATCAACTGTTAGGAGACCATTTTACCTTAACTAAAATTTTTGGTTTCATACTTAAAAATGTAGTTGCGTTATATGTTTATTAGGGTATTTTTACCACCCGAATGATTTTATTCTGACTCAAATCTGAATTAGTCGTGACTCAATGTAGTCTTTAAATATTAGATGGCTCAATATGCTAAAAAAAAAACATAAATTTTAACATATTATAAAATAAAATATATTATATTATCTTAGGGTGCGTGTTTTTTTTTAAGTTTTTAATTTGTCCCTCATTCAATGATTAGAAAATTATATATAATTTATATAAAATAAATAATGAAAGAAAATTTGGTAAAAGGTAGGGCCCAGAATCCTGCAAAGTGGAGTTATAGATCACGCGGGAGTTTGTTAGACTTCTCACATGATCCACGAATCTCCAGCTTGCCCTTTTCAAAGACTGCGAGTCTGCGACCACTCCCTCCCTCTTCGTTTATCTCTCTTTTCTTTTCCCTTTTTACTCCTTACCTTCTCCCACATTTCCACTTATGCCCCCTCCTTGCTTACTCGTCATAATCTCCATCTTAGTGGGGCTCTTAAAATAATTTGTTCCCGAAGTTACTAAAACAACACTGTCTTTCATGTCCAATACGGAATGAGAATCTCTGCTGCTTAAGTACCATACTACTAAATTAATGATTTAATTAACCATTAGCTTGAAAAATTAAAATTGTCTCTCTTCCAAGTTGAAACGATGCCCTTGTCACCTTTCAATGAGCCAAATGCTAAGCATGTGAGACAAATTCAATATTCAATTAAGGCTAAAGACAAAAGCCTTTCCGTAAATAGTCATGACTCATGACTGGTCCACGTCATAATTCTCGTAATTAAGAACTAATCAATCTTTTAAAACAAGAGGACAAAACCGGTACTGAAAAAAACGAACTGTTAATTAAAAATATTACATACGAATGTCAAAGCCAATAGCAAGGCCCAAAATAAAACGTAGTTCCCCCCTCTATCAACTTATCACAAGAAGCCCTAATACACTTATTGGATATTTTCATTTCTCTCTTCTCTTCTCCTGTGTGTGAATGTTACTTTGATACTTGCGTGCGTGAAAATATTTTCATTTCCGCCGCTTGCTGACGCTAATGGACGCCAGCCAAGCCCCGCCTCAAGGCCTTACGCCCGAAGAATACGCGGAGCTGAGGCCTATCATCGAAAGATACCACAAGTTTGAACAGAAACCAAACACATGCGTGTCCCTAATCACACAACGGATTGATGCACCAGCTCACGTTGTGTGGCCTTTTGTTCGAAGATTCGACAATCCCCAGAAGTACAAACACTTCATCAAAAGTTGTAACATGCACGGCGATGGCGGCGTAGGCAGCATAAGAGAAGTGACGGTTGTATCGGGGCTGCCAGCGTCAACGAGTACTGAGAGATTAGAGATTTTGGACGATGAAAAGCATATATTAAGCTTTAGGGTTGTGGGGGGTGAGCATAGGCTAAATAATTATCGGTCTGTCACGTCGGTCAATGAGTTTCAAAAGGATGGCGAAATTTACACTATTGTTACGGAGTCATATGTAGTTGATATACCCGAAGGTAATACTGTGGAAGATACAAAGATGTTCGTGGACACTGTTGTGAAGCTCAATCTGCAGAAGCTTGGAGTTGTGTCAATCGCTTATCTCCATGGACATGAGTGAATCAGTTAGTTGATTAATTAATTGCGATGATGATATCAAAGTTTGTTGCTGCTGTTGATGATGATGATAAAGGTGGTGAGTGAGATTATTCTCTTTGAAATCTTAGTTGTTAGTATGATATTAATTTGCAAGTTGTGTTTTTTTTTTTTTCAATTGGGTTTTAGACAAGCTGGAATTGGTTTGTATATTTTAGTTTTATTTGGGTGATTTCAGTTATATTATGTCATGGTTTTTCCCCCTCCTCCAATGACCATTTTCTCTTGAATAAATGATTCAATAAGGGTGAAGCTATTCATATATATAGTTGACCCAAAAAATTTGTATTATTATAATATATAGTTTGGATACATATGGTTTGTTATGATAAGCATTATTGGCTCTTTTAGTAGTTTTTATTTCTTTGTGCCCTTCACTGGCCGAATCTTGAAATGATTGCTCTGTGGCAGTTGCAGATGCATGTCATCGTAATTAATCAATATCTATTGAATGAAAGCCCAACTAGATTTGCATTTGGCATATAATAATATGGATCCCTCAATCTTATATGCATGTAAAATAGGAATAACCTAATAATATTGGGCTTAGTTTTCTTACATGATGATGTAAGAAACGTTATTTTTCTTGATGAAAATCTAACGGTTGTAGAAATCATATAATTTTATTACCTTATATTCATATGACCTTTGAATTTTTATCAAACGACTGTAGAAGAATTATGTTTCTTACATCATCATGTAAGATAACAAGCTCTATAATATTATTCTTTAACGAGGGCACCGTAAGAATATTAATAAGAAATAAAAAATATAAATTTTAATATATTAATAAATAAAAAATATAATTTTTAATACATTAAAATTTATATTTTTTTATATTTTAGCGGCATCTTCACTTAAACAAAATGAAGATTTCTTTCACTAGAAAAAAAAAATTGTATATATATAAGATCACAATAATTAATGACCTCTCGTTTCCTTCAATTATTGAAACCAGATTTTTGCTTTTCGTTTACTCTATATTATCTAATACATAAAACAGTTGAAGTTCTTAACTAAAGAGAAATAAACAGATAGCTTTGTATGTGTGTGAGCGCGCGTGTGCGAGTGAGCGAGTGAGTGAGAGAGAATAGTCAAACTCCTTTGGTTTTAAGTATTACTCAAATATATTTAAATTTAATATAATCATTATTTATATAATAAATTTTTAAAATGAATATAAACATGTCGTAATATAATTTATTTATTATATTACTAACACATGTATTTTAAAATTTGTGCGAGTTTGGAATAAACAAAAGGTGTGAGGGAGAGAATTTTGGTCTGCGGAGCTGTGTGCTTGGTTGTTATTGTAAGAAAAATGGGAGAGTGGCCATTTTTGTAATTTGAAAAAAAGGAAAGTGGTTATTTGG
The DNA here is from genome assembly GCA_002013955.2 of Citrus medica. NCBI lineage: Eukaryota > Viridiplantae > Streptophyta > Magnoliopsida > Sapindales > Rutaceae > Citrus > Citrus medica. Next base: position 621,113 of record MKYO02031847.1, on the reverse strand, counting down.
GCAAATTCCCGATTAAAAAAAAAGAAAAGAAAAAAAAAAGAGCGAAATATGGGGAATGTGATATTAGAAAGAGTTGATAGTACGTATCAGATATAAGACACAGACACATGCACAAACACACGGCGAGGCCGAGGCTAGCTTTTTTCATTCGTGTGGCTTGAATTGAAATGCCAGCCCTTAATTCAACAGCAAACACGTTTTTGAAGATAAATATTTGCCCTCGGAAACTTGTGAGCTAACTTTGCGCCCATGTGACCTCCAAATCTTACTTTACTGCTTCTTGCCCACTTGTTTAACTACCAGATCTTATCTTCATTTCTTCAGCTTATTAATTGCTTTACATATATATTTGTATTATTTTTCTTTTCTAGAATCGTATAGAGAGAGAGAGAAAGAGTCGTCTCACTTTTTATACATTTGTTGCATATACAATACACAATCAACCAATAGACTCTTGACATGTACATTAAAATAAGGAAATATCTATCTTACATGCATGTAAAATACATCTCCCTCACATAAACAGTGTATGTGTGGGGCTCACTCACTGTTCATGTGAGAGGGATATATCTTACATGCATGTAAGATAAGGAATCCTTAAAATAAAGACTAAAAATATTTTTTTTTTAAATCAAAAGCTGACAGAATTTACTAGAAGTATGATTGGGATTGCCGTGTTAATTGATAACTTGGAGGCAAGATGCCACCTTTGGATTCGATGACTTTTGTAGGTCTTACCTTTGGGCTTTAGATTCTCGTAATTTTGAGGTGAAAAAAAAAGTCAATAATTGCTAGAGAAGATTCTTTATTTTTAAATATTTATAAGTGTAGGAGTATATCTTAGTTTTATTAAGCTTAATTTTCAAGCTGCATACTCAACAAACTCCAAAATTTCCACAATTGTATTTGTACAAATCTAGTTTTTAAAAAATTATTTTATACAAATTGATTTGACATAATTCAATTGATTTGATTAATTAGCTATTGATCTACATGAATTTTTTTATTTATTTTATATTTTTATTCAACCAATAAATTTATGTGACATTAATTTATATAAAATTATAATGATGTCATTACTTTTAAAAAATTGATATTGTACTACGGATTTTTTAAAAAATGAAAAATTAGTGAATTAGGCCCAACAACAAGGTGTGAAAAAATTTTCTCAAGGATGAAGAATGAAGAGCCATGGGCCCATGGCTAGAGGACTATTAGTTTATGAGGGCCCAAATTCGAATTGGATGGGATTCATATCATGCGGCGGCCCAAAACTTTAACACCAATATAAGACTCATTGTTATGTTTGGAAAAAGATTTGTCATAATAGTATAGTTTTAGAATATTCAGTCGAAAGTAATTTCTCTAGAAGTTACTGTAAGTGATTATTTGATTCTAAAAGCAGCAACAATAACAATAATAATACAGTAGAATCTTATTAAATTAATACTCAATAAATTGATGGTCTCGATTAAATAATAATTTTTCAATTCTAATTTTGGAGGCAACATGGTAAATTAATAATTTAATAAAATTTTAAATAATAATTTTTAAAAATTTTCTTATGGAGCCCAATTAATAAATAATTAATAATTAACTAATTTAAAATTTTACATATCACATGTCTATGATTTTCTTTTTTGGGCGATATAATGATGTATAGGGCATAGCTAATTTGCGTCAAGGGTTTGGTACCCAAGTTGCTTGTCCTATAGTGAATCAGCCATTGGATATAATCCCACGGCTGAAGAAGTGACACACAGTCGATTGTATTTAACCGGACAAGAAGGTAAGGGCCCGGTAACATAGAGGGGAAAAAAGAAGTTGACAAAAGTAGCCATTTAATGGTTGTCACGTGAGTTACGAAGACATGTATTGAAACAAACGCGAAGTGGATGCAAGTAATGGTTCAAAACAATTTGGTGGAAAGCGTGCAAGTCTGGGTTGAGGTCTTTGGCAGAAATGGAAAATTAGGAAAAAGTAATTGGTGGGGGAAAAAAGGGGAAAATTCCCTAATCCTGAGATTTGAAGTAAGAATTAATTTAATTTTTATGCATGTAGTTTAAATAGTAGGCCACGTCATTCACAAAATAATAATAATAATAATAATAAAAATGATCAGGCAATCCATTGCGAAAGTAATTGGTGGGGAAAAAAAAGGGGAAAATTCCCCTTTAACCCAAATAATATTTAATTTTAATTTTATCCTTGGAGTTTAAGTAATAAGTCATGTCATTTCTAATTTTGAACAACAACAACAACAACAATAATAATACTTAATATTATAATTATGACGACGACGACAACGATGATAATTTGCATAGTAATAATAATAATAATAATAATAAATCATCAACCAAGAGATGTAGGTTTTTTTAAGATGACGGATAAGTTAAAAGAGGGAAAAAGAAACAGAAAAATATCTTCGACGCTCTATTTTAACTATTTTCTTTGACAATCTCTATTGTTAGTTTTAAGTAATAGAAACTATGAGTTTTATAGTTTGTTATAGAATAAGACCCAATTAAATTATAATAATTAAAAAATTAATTAAATTATTTAACATGTTATTCAATAGTCCCTGTTTGTTTCGGTAAAGAGTTTAAAGTAATAAGTGCGAAATAAAAAACAATAGTTTTAGTGTACGAAAAAAATTGTATTGTATATATGCATCCCTTTTAGTCAGTATGTTATATTGTAAATCGTAATTTATTAAGTATAAAGCATATAATTCTCCTAATATAATAATAATCAAATAGTCTTGTAGCCACAATTTACATTTCTTTTTTCTAATTTTANGGGGGGGGGGGGGGGGGGGGGGGGGGGGGGGGGGGGGGGGGGGGAGGGGGTAGACATAGACCCCCTACTCGCAATATAGATAAGTATAAGATAACCAACATGTGGAGGGAGGCATGAACCAACATATCCAAATTAAATGAATAAGTACACTCAATTAATAACGAAGATCAACAATATTGGTGGCCAATGACAAGAATGAAGCCCTCCTTATGTTGTCTAGTAACAGCTGCCCCTCGGGAAGTGATGAACAATACCCATAAGACATTGTGATGTGATTGGAACAAAAGTCGACATCAATATGAAAATTATAACCCTGGCATGCCAAATGTCCCTCTACCCATCAATCTTCTAGGCACATAGGTTAGCGAATTTTCTTTAGCAATAAAAAATGATATAAATAATATTAGCACTGGCGTAAGTGAAAGCTATTGTGTTAATGCATTTTTTGTAACCACTGTTATGAGAAAGGAGTTGTAGCTTACTTTACATAAGAAGATCGAAACAATTACGAGCTAGTGAATGCAGTTAAAGATGGTGAGATTGGCTTAAATTAGTAAAATTTAAGTCCAATATAGTGTTTGGTATGAAGGAATAAGTAAAGTAAGAATAATATAGTTTGGGTATACAAAATTATAAGGTGAAAATAATATTTTTTTCGAAAGAAGACCCCTAGATAAATATTTTAGAGTAGTTTATTGTCTTATGTTAATAAGAGAAGATAAAAAGGTTAGGTTAAAAGCCATAAAAGTGAGTTAATATGAAAAAAAAATTGATGGGATATTCTCCCATAATCTATTAATGTAAGTTATAAGGAAAAAGTTATGTACCACGACTTTAACCCTGAATCCGCGTCCCGAATATTGCCAGAAACGGTGCGTTTGCTGTGGTTGCTTTCCTTTTAATTCCAGTTGTACGGTGCATTTTGCTCTAGTTGCTTTCCTTTTAATTCCAGCTGTGCAACATGTGAGCATTCTCTTTGTCCTTCTTTTTGCGCCTGAACTACAACATTCTGCTCAGAACTTCCAATTTGCTGACTACAAACTACAAAACCTCAGGGCTTCCAAACTGCAAAATGCCATGGTCGTTTAAAATGTGCAGACTTAACTACTCAATTACGCATGGTCTTTCCTCCCCCCGAGAAAGAGAAATGTTAACTACTAAAAATTTTGGAACAACAATTTCTAGAGTTTCAATTTCCCCCATAAGCATTAGTTTGTATATTATTGTTTCTACATTTAATGATTGTTATTAAAATCGTGAGCGGTTTGATTTTAAATTGATAAATCTTGAGCTATTTCATTTTAATTTGTGAGCTGAATATGAGCATTTGTAAATTTATACATCAACATCAATTAGCTTTAAATTTTCACATGTATAAAATTGTAAATTCTTTAGCTCATTGCTAGAAGAAATCTTAATCCTTTCAGGCAAACAACAGAAACTTAACAAGAAATCCTCAAGAAAGCGTAACTTCGAGATAAGGTGATAAAACTCTTCATCAATAAACTATATTGATTTCAGCTTCACTTTTAAAATGTGCAGACCTAACTACTCAATTACGCATGGTCTTTCCTCCCTTCGAGAAAGAGAAATGTTAATTGCTGAAAACTTAGAACTAGAGTTTCAATTTCCTCAACAAATAATCTAATTCATATAACCTTGAATTTGACAGCCTTGGAGACACACAGATGCTTCAAGTCCCAACAATCAGAACAAAAAAAATCTTCAAGCAAGGAGCATTCACCAGTAAACCATCGGACCATCTGATCATTTACACACAGTATACACAATATTTTCACTTATGACTTCAAAACTTAAGTCTTTTACCATCTTCTCAATGACCAATCCCAATATATTCACCAGCCATATGAGCTGATACTTTAACATCTAGAAGAGTCAGGAATACTCTCAATTTCGGCAAACAAACCTTACGCTTGCAGAACGAAAGCAGGGAATCGTCCACAAAATCCATGAATTTTTCTTCTTCCTTTATTGACCAACAATTTCCACCATTCAACCTACTTGACCCCCAACGAAGTAATTCATTTTGAAATCCACAATAAGAATGGCATATGTAACTAATTTCATCTCTTTGTGAGTGCCGGTTGTCGCGTGACTATCGGTGATGGCAACAGAGATCTCGATCACGCGGCGATGGTCCGTTGTCTATGCCGGATGAGTGTGTATGAAAACAAAAACAAAATCAAAAATCTAAATCGCCTAACTAATTCAGTAGATGGATGTTTTCTGATCGAGTCACCGTTTGTTCCCATAATGCCGGTGAGAATTCGATCGAGTCTCCACGACAGCTCATTGCTACGACTCGTGACTGTGTCCCTTGAGTCTCTATCCGAAATCCAAATGCCGACGACGACGGCCGCCTCTACGAATGATTCTGAAATCACGTCGTGCGTTGATGACGTGGCGGTGGCGATTAACAACAAGAACTTCAACTCGGAGGAGAGGTTCAACGTATTCATTTGGATTCGAGTGGAGTCTTGCGTCGGAGAGGATGGTGACAGAGGCGGTAACGGCGTCGCCACGGAGGTACAAGAGGGGGAGTTTCTGGAGCAAACGATTGTCTCCGTTTGGCTCATTGACAAAGTCTAGAGTCTTCTGGAGTAAAGGATTATATACTTCTTTTTTGTTTTCCTTTTACTGAGACTGTAGCTAAAGCCGATTACCCATTTTCTAAGTGTTAAACCTCAGCCGTTGATTACCTTTCTTTACGATCTAAAGGGTCATTTGTAAAAGGACAAATGACTGGGGTACCAAACCCCTGACCCTTGACGCAACGTAGCTGGACCCTGATTTATATTTCATTAGTCATTATTACTTTCTTTACAACTTTTAAATGAGAAGCCACTTTTTTATTCTATGTACTATATTAAGAGAAAGGGAAATTATCATTTGTATAACCTTAGTTTACTCTATTATAAAAAATACTAAAACACTTTGAGGGTGTATCAATCGTCCACCATAAGTTGACAAAATGTATCAGCTGACTACCAAACTGTTAGTTGCCGTTTAAGTATAATGACGTCATAAGGGTAATTTGGTATTTTCATATGATACAAGTGATAATTTAAGAGTATACAAGTGATAAAAAGAGAATTTAAGGGTATACAGGTGATAATTTTCAAGGGTAAAATGGTCAATTCATTGTAACTCCGTTAACTTTCAAACGGTAACTAACAGTTTGGTGGTCGGCTGATACATTTTGTCAACTAAGGGTGGATGATTAATACACCCTCAAAGTATTATAATATTTTTTATAACAGAACAAATATAAGGTATATGAATGATAATTTCCCTAAGAGAAATAATAGAGAAACTGGTTTAATATATTGCCTCCGAAAATTCTTTTTTAGTGAGTTACTACATAATCCTAGCCATGCTATCTAGCTAAAGGATTTTGATGTGACTAATTCATTTAATTAAAGATCAACTTAGAATCGTATCATACTATTTAACATACTAAATTCTATAATTATATTGCTTCTATACTTTACTAAAATTCATATTATGAATGTGATATTGTCTTTATGAATCAATAATTACTAATTCATCAATATATAAATATTCATTAAATTCATGATCTCAAGACTATTAATTTATCTTTTGTTGTACTTATTTCAATCAAATGCAACGGTCTAAATAGAGAAAATGTTACAAATCATTTGGAAATTCATAATAATTTAAAATAGCTTTTTTCTTTCTTTCTTTTTTACTATCTGAAGGTTTTAGTATGGATGAGGCTATTTAAAGTTTGAATTATATAATTCCTCTTAAGTGTGATATTTGACCCTTCAATTTATGTAACTAGATGGATCCTTCAATTTATCTCACCAGACCTCGCTTTTCAATTAATGTTGTTTATTCTAAAATTGCCCTTATTGAAAAGTAAAAATAATTAGAAACTATTATTTTCTTTCCTCTCAAGTTCTCAATAGATTGAATTCTTTGTCTCTCACATCTCTTTCATATTCTTAATTGGTTTGTAATTTGAATTAGATATTAATTCCTAATCAATCCTGATTAAATAAAATCTTAGATTCTCACATAAATTTGAAATCAATATCGTCAATAACAACAAAATCCATTGCTTGTTCATAAAGTTCAACAATACCAACATTGAAACTTATCATAAGTTAGTGGAGGTGACAGACTGGTGATGAACTTATTATTGATGAAGTTAGAGCTGGTAAAATTTGACACGACTCGATTACCCGACACAAATACAGCACGAATAAATGGGTATAGGTCGTCAAATTTAACACGATTATTAAATGGGTTGGGTCGGGTCGGGGTCGACATGATTTTTTTTTCGTTTTGGGTTAGGATTAGAGTTATTGACCCATTTACTCGACTAATGACATTATATTTTCTTTTTAAATTAATTTCTAAGCTCTTGTCACTAAAAAACAAGTATTGGATATGATTCTCTCTTTTTAATTTTTTTTAAAAGATAGATATACTTAGTTTTTTATTTATAAAATTTTAGACAGATTTAGAATTTTAAGAGTGTCAGTGTATAAAATATTGGAACACACGTATATTTTATGATATTGATATATAATATTATTTACATATATATAATTAAAATTTTAATATTGTACATGTGTAATATTTTGGGGTTATTGGGTAACCCGTTTATTTTCCGAATCGAATTTGAGTCTCAATATTTTGATACGATTATTAAATGGGTTGTGTTTAGATTGACCTAAATTTAATATGACACGAACACGACCCGACGATCTATTTTGATAGTTATAGATGAAGTGGTAGGGTTGATGGTTATGCACTTATACTATAGAGAGGGAGAGAGAGAATAAAATAAAATAATAATTCTTTATGTTTAATAAGAGTAGTTTTAGAAAATAACAAAATAATTTAAAAGTGAGGGTTACTGAGATCATTTGAGGAGGTCACGTGTCATTCATCTAATACCCATTTTCTTAGAATACTCACTATCAAAATATCAACGCCTAGAATTTTACTCGATAAACTATTCAATATCCCAAAATTAACCCCGTTTTGGTTTCTCCTTCGATAATTTTATATAAGAATATTTTGTTAAGACGAGGATTAATTAGAGTTCACAGTAGGGGCAAAGAGTTTAACTTACCTGTCCCTTTTGATAATTTTGTCTAAAGTTATCTTTATAATACAAATTTTCATTGAGCCATGGGTTGAAAAAGAATTTTAACAGATTTAAATAGTCCCACCCATTTAATAATATTATCACCCAAACACGTGTAATTTGAAAGTTTTGATGAGACCCGTGCATTAATATTGGTATCGTCCCCCGCGCATTTACTATAGCTGATAAAGTGAACAACAAGTTTAGAGTCCCGACCCATCAAGCCCTTATTAGTTGAATTCAGCTGAAGGTTTGTGGCTTCATTGGTTTCATTTGGAAATAATTTGGATCTCTACTTTTTTTTTTCTTTTCTTTTCTTTTTGAAACGAATTTAGATTTTCTGCCATAAAAGTGAATCAACATTGAAGTGATAACAGTTACAATCATGTAATGTACTTGGAAAAAAAAAATTGACCGTTACATCCGCATCTCCAGCAAGTGGACCATAGTTTTAAATATGTTTGGTTGACAATGCTTTTAAAAAAATAGGAATCTTGATCGACTGTACATTGTCACAGCAAAATTTTTTAATTTGTGTTTTTGTATGGAAATGGTGATGAGTAAGAGTGTGTGAAATCAAGAAAAAGCATCGATCAACATAGTCTTATTACTTAAACAAAAACAAAAAGAATATGATTCTTATTATGCCAAGAATATCTATTTCATACGCGACAGTAGCTGGGGTGGCTTTCATTATTTAAGTTATAATTTTTAAGGTATGTTTAAAATTGAAGTATTGTAGTTTTTAAGTTATAATTATTATAGAAAAAAATTTATAACTATGAAATAAAAAATTAGTAATATATAGTAAATATAAATTTTAAATAATAATTTTCACAAAATTATTAATTATAAAAAAAAATTTCTGATACAAGTGAAAAACCACATTAATATAGTTTCCAAACTCCAACATATAGTATTTATTATTTATCAAATATTTTAATATTATAGTTTAAAAATTACAACTGAACAATCTCAATTTTAAACGCAATATGTGTGTATGTTAGATGAGACATCTTTTATCAAAAAAGCCTTTATTTTTACTAAAGTGAAGACAAAACTTAAACTAATAATAAAAACAAAAAATTTCAATATGCTAAAAGGATAAAAGACAATGCTTGTGTTATTTTTTTATAGTTTGGTTCTCATTTGAAATTGAACATACACTTTTGGGATTTTTATTCATCACAGATAAATCTACGTGCATATGCATTCACACGACACATGGAAACATTAATTCAACTTTGGGCAAGACATCATGATCCAAGAACCCAAAAAGATAACCTGAAAGACATTGTATAATCATTGCATTTACAGGCCCACAGCTTGAAGATGATTCATGATTCATGGTGGTCTACATTGCAATTTGCACATGATATTGCTAAAAAGGAGAAGAAAGTAGATGGAATTTGTAATTGCTTCAATAAAATTTTCAAAGATCTTGCCACTAGATTTTCTGGTCAGCTTTGGATTATTATGCTTGCATCATCACCATCATTTTTTCTTTTTAAATTAAAAACAAGTACACTGCTAAATCTTTGTTGCTTTACTTTTTAGCAATGCCTTAAACCTTTGGTTTGTTGGATTCTGAAGTGAAAGCATACAAATTTCTTACCCTATTTAGTCCCTCATCTTTCCCATCACTAGTCACTGTACTAGCTTCTTGTCTTAAAACAGCTCATAAAAGCAACCCCAAAATAATTTTGTTCTTAAAAAAAAAGAAAGAAAATGTTGCTGAAAAAAAATCCTGCCACGAACAGGAGTTTCAACAGAGAGAATCTACATATTTTGATTGTGATGATTACAGTGAAGCAGCTGCAGAAGCAGCAGCAGATATCAAGAAGAGATGGTGATGAGAGGAGGACAAATTACAAAGGAAATGGGCCCTCTAAAGCCTGCAACAGATATGAGTACCACTGCACCAAAGAGTAATGTGTTTCCTTTCTCTTTCTTCTCCTTGTTTTTACTCTTTGTGTATCAATGCTGTGGTTGTGTGTGTGTGTGGTTCTTCTTTCTCTTTCTATCTAATTAAATGGGTCCATTTCATTCCTCTCCACTTCACTGCTCAAGCATTTTTTTGGCCTTTTTTTCACACTCTCTTTCTTGCTTTTATTTTCCAGACCCATTGGTGTTTTATACTTTAACTTTGAATCTCAGTTTCTTGGGTTCTGTTCATGCAAAAGAAACTTTGCCCACTTCATGTATTGAGGGGGAAAAAAAAGTGAGGATAATGCATTATGCATGAGGCCAGGGTAACTTTTTCACCTTGTTCTTTTCGTTAAAGAGGAAACAAAAGTTCTGTGCTTCTGTTTCCTGGCTTTTGATTATACTCTTTTTGTGGAGAAAGTGAAACACAATTATATCATGTGAAGTTTGTATTGTAATGGCTCTTTTCTGAGGAAGCCTTACATGTTATGTCAATCAAGCATATTAGAAAACAAAAAAAAAACAAAACGACTTTTTCTTTGAGTCTTTGAGCGCTGCAAAGATTTCTCACGTCTTGCATGATGAAATCGAATATTTATCTGCTTTAAAATTCTCCACCTTCTTTTGTTTTGTTTTCTTCTAGGTTTGATGCATCAAACTGGGTTCTCAATGAACTTGTATCTTGGTGGGTGATACTTGATAGATCGCTTTGCTCCTCTGCAAATGAGACAAAGGTTGGTCACGTTTTCCTGCTTTATTTTGTTAGTTTCATTGACAATTCCACCAGTTCAGCTGTGTCATCACATGATTTTGTAAACACTGAATTTGAATTTTTTTTATATGAAACTCAAAAATGTTTTAAAGATGAAGAATAATCTTGAAGCTGTAACCGGTGATATGTTTACACTTTTGTTGGTAGTTTCCTTTTAAATCACGATGTTTTGGTATGAAGTGGAAATCTTGTTTATGTTTCATTTTGTTTTCTCTCCAAGATATATTGTACTTCTATAAAACTATTTGTTGGTCTTTCTTGGCTATTTGCTCTTGGTATCCATTCCTCTGCTTCTTGATTATAGTGTATCTGTAGGGAGGGCCTTAGAAAGCGCAGTTAATAGTTATTTTAGTTGATTGACACTGATGCCTCTCTTAGACTATTGATGATGTTCAAAATAGAAGGTTACTGAAAATGGGTATTTTTCATACCCTTTTAGTAAAATCATAGCATTGCCTTTTGAAGGAGTGATGATATTGAAACAACTAGTTGTATGCATAATCTGGCCTATCTAATTTCTGCAGGTTTGATATGTAGTTTCACTTTTTTCTGTAAAAAGTTTCATCAAACTATTGGTAGTTTGCTTCTTCAGTCAACACATTTTGGATTCTGCTAGATGATGAATGTGTCCTTGTGTTCAAGAATGAAAGAAAGGGGCAGGATGTGAAAAACAATTCCTGTCTGCTTGGGCAGAAATTAGAAAATAGAAAGTGGGGAGTGGGGAAGGAATCTATCAACTTCAGAATTAGTAGGTCCATTCATGGATGTCACAAGTATCATTTCATTCACTTCCTTAGCCACTGTATTGATGTATCAATTTTCAGATATCTTATTGTTTTTTGTCATAAAAAATTGCACTTATAAAGTATTTCTTAAGTTTTCCAGTTCAATATTTCTTGAAAGCAGATAATCAATGCATGAAGAGAATGATCACAAAGACAGAAAAGTATCTGCGCTGGCAACCAAATTAGTGTGCTTGATCTCTCCTGATATTTGTTGAGTGAGGCTGGCAAAAGTGTCCACAGTACTGCTTGTGGAGATCAACTGGATTAACATACCTTTAGAGTAAAAGAATCTTGAAGCTGTTGACGTGAAATTTTTTTGCATCCGACCATCTAATGGAGAATGATATGTTCAATAATCCAATTAATATAGCTAGCAGAAATTCTGATCTCATAGATGGAACCCCAAACTCACTGATCAGAACTAGTTCATTCAACTTTGATAGCCAAAAGCACCCAGACCCGGCATTGGCTGGATTTCCATCATTTTCAGCATTGCAAGGAGAACCTATCAGTGATATCCACACTAATCTTAATGTAACAAACAATTCCAGGGTTTTTGATTCTGATGCATTAGTTACATCACTTGGAAGGAATGGCATGAGAGACTTTTCGGTTGGTAGATCAGGTCCTATGGATGATATTAACTTTCAAGAGCAGCTGGAGGATGGAACACCCATCTCTTCTACTTCATTTGCTACCCTTTTGGCTGCAAGAAATGGCCTTCAAGAAAATCTAAACAACTTAGCAATTTCAGTGCCTTCAATTTATCCTGTGGATGTTCTTAGAAATGACATTGCAAACCACTGCTCGAATGATTTGAATTCTTCTTTTGAAACCTCAGCAAGCTGTGGGTATGATGAAGTACTTGGAAATGTCAATAGTAAGTGGGTTTTTGACGAGGCTCATGCAGCTCCAAAGTTTGATGGAAAAACTTTGTTAAGAACTGGGTTTCAACCATATTCATCCATAGGAAGCCTGCATCCAAGTGAGTGGATATCCTCAAGTGATGCAGATGTGACTGCCAATCGTTATGGCTCCTCTAATTACAGTAATGAGCTCTCTTTAAGTCTTGCCACTTATCATACTGCTATCACTGGTGGGAATAATATCCCTGATCAGTGCACTGAGGTAAGCTTTTCTGGTGCAACTCATCGTTGCTTGAATGCAACAAGATTGTGCTCAGAACAAGCTTCTTGCAGCAGTAATGAGCTTTCTCTAAGTTTTGGTTCTCACAGACCAGCTCACTTCTTGCAATTTATATCGGGATCAACTTATCTCCATGCAGTACAGGAAATACTTGCTCAAATTGCAAGCTACTCGCTAGAAAATCTAGATGATATGAGTTACTTAGGTGTGAGGAAAATTGGGGACAATATACCACCGTCTTCAAGTTTCATTACTGGGAAAGGGAGGCCGCCAATGAACTCTGACGAATTTCCAAATGTTGATGGTTGCTTTGAGGTCCAAATGAATCCCTCACAGCAGAGACAAGCAGTTGAAGCTAAGAAAGCTCAATTGCTGGCTTTACTGCAAATGGTATGTTGGATTACCTTCTTCTAAGGATTTAAGTAGAGCATTAACATATGTCATCGGCCCAGTTGTCTTGATCAAGCAAGTTTGGTATTATTACCAATTTGGCTTGCTAGCTCTCTCATTTATCAATTCATTTAATCCTTTCTGGTGACTCGGAGATGGCATTTCAGCATTGTAATGACATTTTGACAAAAAACTTCATTATGACTCAGGTTGATGATCGATACAACCAATGCTTGGATGAGATCCATACAGTTGTATCTGCATTTCATGCTGCAACAGAGTTGGACCCTCAGGTGCATGCTCGTTTTGCCCTTCATACTATCTCTTTCTTATATAAAAACTTGAGAGAGAGAATCAGCAGCCAAATCCTTGCAATGGGAGCACATTTTGATAGTAAATCCACAAGAGGGAAGGACACAGTCATGGTCGATTCTTTCATCAAGGAACAATGGGCTCTCCAACAGCTAAAGAAAAAAGAACACCAAATATGGAGACCCCAGAGGGGGTTGCCCGAAAAGTCTGTTTCTGTTTTACGGGCTTGGATGTTTCAGAACTTTCTTCATCCGTAAGCTCTTTTACTCAATGATTACTTTTACATTTGTGTACTTGTAAGTTTATGGCTAGCATTGTTTGATGAACTCAACCTATATGCGGATGTGTTGGAACTTGGAAGATCTTATGTGTTTGATGAATTTCAGGTACCCTAAAGATGCAGAGAAGCATTTACTTGCCATGAAAAGCGGATTGACGCGAACCCAGGTATTAGCGTGTGGTGTCTTTGGTGATTTTAAATTTTAAGGAAAAACTTGTGCATTCTCATTTAGGAAACATGAAACATATTTTTGAGCAACAAGTGAAAATGACTTTGTTAGTTATCTCTTTTCTTCCATGAAATTTAAGTACACTCATAATTATGAACACTTTTCTTTCACACTCAATTGTACTAGGTATCAAATTGGTTTATAAATGCCCGTGTTCGACTATGGAAACCAATGATAGAAGAAATGTACAGAGAAGTCAACAGAAGAAAGGCTCAGCGAAGCAAGGAAGGAATTGACAGCAGTCGCAGAAGCCAGATAAGCATCAGCAACCAAAGATTTAATATGAATTGAAGCTCAAAATTTAAAAGATGGGAGGTGAGACCAAGCACATCTTGTCTCTTTCAACAAGAAATCAAAACATCCATAATATATGGTACTCACTGTACATAACGTCCCATTCTTTTCCTTTTGAAGCACAAGGGGCAAATTTGTCAGTAACTAATTTCTGTCCAGCTTGATATGAATGTTCCATTAAACGAATCAAAATTTCTTAGTAAAATTACAAGGAATTATTTTGCGTCATTGAAAGTGCTGGACTATTGGCACCCCCTCGATGCCCCTTAAAACCCTCTTCTAATATAATTACAGTTAAGTCTATAAATAAGTATAATTAATCTCACTTTTTTTTTCTCTCTTTAATTTATAACTTACATGTATTACTAGAATTCGAGGACACCATCTTGTAATACTTGGAACATTTTCTTTCAAGTAATTAAACTCTCAATTAACAAACTTAATTTCTATGCCCTAGTTGAGTTAGCTGTTGCAACTTGAAAATAAAACAACAAAATTCAATTCTACTTTTCTTTTTGCAACCCAAAATCAATTGAATCACATTTCTCTCTCTCTCAAGTCTCATCTATGTAATTAATTTGCACAAACTTAAAATATTAATTTTTTTTTCCTTTTTTAATATTGATCATATTTTTAATTTTTGAGAATTAGAGTTTTTAAATTTCGTACAAAGAGAAGGTTCAAAGGTTTGAATGACTCTCTCATTCAAAGGATCAAAAGGCCACAGTGGAAACGCCATTGAGGGGTGCAGCTGGGAAGGGCACACTGCATGCAGGGCGGAGCTACATATATTATATATACCACTCCAAATAAAGCCCTTGGAACAGAAAGAAAAAAGCAAATATCATGGGGTGTGAATACAAGGCTTAGCCAGGAAGGCCATGCTGCAGCACTAAGGCTCTATAGGCTCTGTTTATGATTAAGGTACTTGTAACTTAGTTACAAGTTATTGTGGAAAAATATCATAACTATGAGATTAAATTTAGGAAAATTATCATTGTACTATCTTTCTTTTGTTTTATATTCATTCAATCACTACAAAATTCTAACATATTCTTTTCACCATCTTTCTTTTGAAATTTGTATCAATTAGTCACTTTTATACTATCACCGTTAAATAATTTAAACGAAATAATAATTTTATCCTTAAATAAATTAAAAGGTCATTTTATATAATAGAAACTTTAAAAAATAAAAAATTATAATTATAAAAATATTCTTAAATTTTAAAAAATTAATCCAAAATAGAGTTGTTCAGTTGATTTTTATTAAATTTAGATTTTGTAAAATTTTAATAATTATTTTTATTTAAAATTTTATAATTTTGTAAAATTTTAATAAAAAATAACGAAATTTATTTATTAAAATTATAATTTTGCAAAATTTTATTAAAATAACTGAATTTATTTATTAAAAAATAAATCCCAAAATTTTGTAATTATTTTAATAATGATAATTTTTATTAAAAATAAAAATTTTAATTTTTGGATTTATTCTTATTAAATGTGGGGGTATTTTTATAATTATAATTTTTTATTTTCAAAACTTTTTAGAAGATAAAATGATCTCTTAGTTTATTTAAGGGTAAAATTGTCATTGCGTTTAAATTATTTATCGGTGTTGGTGCAAAAGTGGCTAATTGATATAAATTTCAAAAGAAATGTGGTATAAAGAATATGTCAGAATTTTATAGTGGTTGGATGAACATAAAGCAACAAAAAAAAAATTAGTACAATGATAATTTCTCTTAAATTTAATATTATATAGTAAATATAATTTTTAAATAATATTTTAACAAAATTAATAAAAATATAATAATTTTGTTATCAGACAAATATAAAATCAAACCAACTTAAATTTTAAATTATAAGTATTAATATTTATCAAATACTTTAAATTACAGCTAACAAACTTTAATTTTAAACATACCTTAAGCTACTTATATTATATATACCACTCCGGCTAAAGCCCTTTAAACAAAAAGAACAATGTAAACGCCATAGGGTGTGAATACAAGGCTACATTCTACTTAAGAATAAGACTTATTTCTTCATCCATAACTTGACGTAGCCTCAAACAATAGGATCAAGCTACAGTGCCACAATTGTATCTAATCGTTAGATGCAGTTGGATTAATGAGATCCATTAACATCCAACAACTAAATATAACTGTTGCATCTAAAGTTTCCCCAAACATTAATAACACATTAAAAGTTTCTAATAACTGTTGCATCTAAAGTTTCCCCAAACATTAATAACACATTAAAAGTTTCTAATAACTGTTGCATCTAAAGTTTCCCCAAACATTAATAACACATTAAAAGTTTCTAATTCCTAACAGGAGCAGAAAGATTTCACCAATTAAATCTCTAAAAACATGAGGTAATTTAGTGGACTTGTCCTACCCACCTCAACTTCTCCCGGTGAAATCCCTACTAATTAGAAAAAGATATCGAAGTGTCCAGTTACAACAGCAACGGCAAGTGGCAGAGCAAAACCGCAACCGGGCTGCCGCGAAAGCAAATGATAGCTATGAATGCAGGAAGCAGCCAGATAACATAAGCTGATGGTGGGATGGGAATGGTGACCAAGCGGTGGTCATAGCTGGTTGAGAAATAGGAACGGCAGCATCAAGGAGCCTTTCATGGCCATAACCGAATCTGACCCACAAATCTTTAGACCCACCGAGATCTTGAAAATAAAATACACTACCACTTTCAAAAGCCGCGGATATAGCACCATCAGCAAATGGGTGGAAAATTAATCTTCATTTGGAAGAAAAACCCTTCACAAGGAAGGAGATAATAGCTTTCACAAGGAAGGAAGAAGGGAAAGAAAAAAAAAAAAAAAAAAGAGAAGTCGCTTCCCGTGGCAGGCAGGGGTGGGCAAATAACACGTCCCCATCAGATTTGAAAAATTAAATTTTAGACCGGATGCAGATGAAAAATCCAACCCTACTTCGATTTGGCCACTTTGATTGGATCGGATTGTAAAATCTGAATTATAATGCACACGCAAACACAAATTTTTAATCCAATCTGATCCAACTCGAACTTTATCTGGATCAAATCGGATTGGACCACAAGATTGGGTTAAGTTTAGATTATTTTTTCTTAACACGATTAATCCGAAACTTAATCGGGTGATCTGAGCCTGAATTTGGCCGCCCTGTCAGTGGGATTAGGAGTTTTTTTATTTAAGATGAGACCGTGGTTGAAGACAGAGAATATATGATTTTAGGGTTTTCACTAATGTGCATGTGGAAATTTAAAGAAATGTTTACTTAAAAAAAAGGTATTTTTAGTACTAAATAGAAAATAATTGAAAAAATAAATTTTAAAATACGGAGGGACTATTTGACATTAATTTCCTTTCCATACCTATTCTTTAATTAAAACAATTATCAAGTTATAGTTATTATTTTAATTCATCAATTCTCAAAAATAACAAAATTGCCCTGATTAACTATTTCTTCTCTCTACCACAACAATACTAAAAACTAAAAAGACTAAACTAATTTCTCTCTCTTTCAATTTTTTTTTTCTTGTTAAATAAATTTTATCTCTCTCTTAGTTTTTACTATAACATCCTCAGAGTTACTTTTTGTTATCATTTAGAGTTTGTACTTCAAGGATTTGACTAAGAAAATTCTAATATATGCAAAGTGGTAAAAAAAAATTATCTTTGATTTTTATATAATGGATATTGATCCTTTTATTTTGTTTAAATTACAATAGGGCTGAATTTGTTAATTTTTGAAGAGTTTGGTTTATTAACTTAATATTTGCTTCATGTATCATAATAAATTTTTATAAGGGGAAGGAGATGTAAGGAGAGAGAATGAGGTTAAATAACTAATTGATCAAATTACATTTTCATAATAAAATTTTTAATTAAAAAAAAAGTGTAATGAGAAACATGATGAGTTCAAATATCCTCACCCTTCAAAAGCTTCATTCAAAGCTTTAGAGGCCGGAGGGCTTGCTCAAATTAATCAACACAATCTTGATTGAATGGAAAGAAAGATATCGAGGGTACTTGATCATTTGGTTCCATTAGGCTAATGTAGAGCTGAATAATCTCCATTAATTACAAACTGCAACAGCCAGTCAGCAAATCATTTCTCCTGAAAATGACTGCATTCGCTAGTAACTAGAACCAGTAATTAACAGCAATTTTCACTAGTTGCTCAAACCAAGAGTCGCAGATACAATGAAATTCTCAACACATCTGCAATCATATAAACAATTTCATCTCACCAAATTCTACTTCACGTCTGCATGTCAGCCTTCCTGTTGAGACTTCAAAAGTCAAGACGAGCAAGACACTTCTGCACCCCACCTGAAATCTACCAGCTATTTTTCATTGTCACCAAAGAAATGAAATGAATCAACATGACAATGAAAAAACATCAATCCCTTTATGAAGAGTTTGCTTTGCAGCCTTTCATATTATCATTATTTTTGCTTGTCATTGGTAAATAATTATTCCCGAGGATTTACAGATGACTGACCCACTCCTCAACTAACATTTATGGATACATATAAAAGAATTATACCTGATTTCCGTTTAATATATAACCTAGTATCTTTCCTGCTCTTTCCCTATTTACAATGCTCTGTAAATTTACTTTTCTGTCGTCTCAACCAATCAGAAAACTTTACATGCACCTTAACCATATTATTGCAAAAAAAGAACCTTGCCTTCCTCTTCCATCATCTATTAGATGATTCCCGCAGAAATTCGAGTTTTTATTGGTTTTAACTTCAAGCCCATGCTTTCAGGTGAAAGAAGCTCTGGGGAGATGCAACACGGACTCAATGGACTTCTTGGGCTAACACTTAGAGTTGGTCTGTACAATCCATATCCCATGAGAAAGTACTCCATTGGTATCAACATGGCATGGGGCTGCTCCTCTGTCACCATCGATCCACATGCCTGAACCTGTAGGTGCCAGATCCCCAAGTAGTTAAAACTCACTTTCACAAAATGATGCAAGCAAGACTAGAAATCCTAATAGAGATATATATACTCGTGTCCATACCTCAACCAAAGCACTATATCTTCTATCAATTTTAGAAGTCATGTGGACAGCCTCAGAATGGAAAGGAGAGCTTTCGCCAACAAATATTAGAGAGCGGCATTGCAGTTTCCGCAGCCCTTCGCTGATGTCGGGTCTCCTGCCAGACAAAAAAAATGTTGGGAATACCAGATCAAAAAGTCGAAGCACATGATGTTGTTTCAAAACAAATGGCACCTACTTAACGACATTGTAGACAAATAAGACACTCCATGTGATGGAAGACAGTCCTTAACAAAGCATGGTTACTAGCAATTATTAATCTCTATCAACATTGCCACTGTCTCGGGGAAGATTGCAAAGTTGATCAGAAAAATGCAAAAATCAAGGGCCAAATGCCAACGTGGATCAGTAGTCTACAGCAGAGGCAACTAAAACTACGCACTTACCAAGCCAAAAGACACCATTCTTAATATTTGCCTCATGTAATTAGTGGGATCAAACTTTCTTGAAACAGGTCTTACCCATTAATTGCTTCAAGAAAATGCCACACATTTGTGCTCTGTCTTTCATCCAGCAACTGAGGAAAGAAACATACGTATTAAGAAGCTAGCCATGAAAAGGAAAGGGATTAGTGCTTGACCGTCTACAATTAATCATAGTTTTATTTCAGATGAATAAAGCACTTATTGCCAATGAGAGAGATTAGAAAGGGCTGAGGGACTAACTCTTCTGCATGCCTGAACTATATCAGATTCTGGTACTTGGGCATTACCACGAACTTCCTGCTATCATTGGTCAGAATTCAATCACCAATCAATCAAATTCTGGAAACAACAACCCAAATTAAATGGGATAAGCTTGAAGCACCATAATACCTTGCTGAAGTACCGCTTTAGCAATAATTCCTTCACCACCCCACACATGCCATAGTAGTAGAGTAAATTTGACATTACCTGTGAATAATATGGAGGCTCACATAAGAAAAAGATCCTTAAACTTATAATCAGTGACAAGGAGGTTGAGGAATGGAACCTTATTATACAACCATTCTGTCCAAGAGGGTGCTTTGCACAGAGGAGAAACTAGGATTAACCCAAGTACACGGTGCCTATATTTCATCTGTTACCAATGAATGGAAAAAACTAGTAAATCCCCACTCCTCAGGAGCCCAATAGGATAGCCACGAAAATAAATAAATAAATAATCATGTTGATGGTACCAAGGGGTACAACTTACAGCAAATAGTGTAAGAATGTAAGCTCCAGCTGTAACCCCCATACACATCACTGCACCAAGTCTGAAGAAGAAGAGACAAAAGAAGGACAAATCAGTTGGCTTCCTTTATACACTACCAACTGAAAATAACTCATCATCATGATACAGACTACTCATAAGACAGCTTAAATTTTTCAAAGAACAACCACTTTTAAGAACCAAAAAAGGCAATAATGAAATCAGACAAAATATCTGAAGCAGAAGAGAGGCCATACTATAGCATATGACCAATCAGCTAACACTCTGAAGAGAGAGTAACAGGCATATTGTGATAATGTATTTACCCAAAATGGTTAAGAACCTCAGCGATTTGATCCGCTAAATCATCAACAGAGAGTACAGGTTCATCATCACTAATTGCTGCAGCTCCAAACTGCAATAGCTCTTGAAAAAAGTACCGGATCAGAAACAATGTGAATAATAACATTCGCCAAAAGAAATAATTTAGGATGGTAGACAGATGAAAAACAAGCATACTATGTAAACCAGCTATTAAGTTACAAACCTCGTGGCCAGGAGGATTTATATGATATATGCAAAAGTTGTGCAGTAGCAAGGAACATGCTTCTGGGCAGAAGAATAATCCTTGAAAGCAGGACATATCTGCTCAGTCAAACATAAAAAAACATAAGTTAGAGCTCGGTACTGTTGCATTGAAAGAAAAAGTGTTAAATAATAATATCTTTCAAATTTAAAAATACAAGCTACTCATATACTCCGAGAACATAATATATTTGCACAAAATTTAAACAATTAATAATGCAAAAGGTCCCAAATTCAAATTTAACATCAACATAGATCTCAATTCTAATTACAGAAAAAAAAAATTGTCATCAGGCAGGGATCATAGCCAAGCAAATTTCTTCTAGATATTTAAACATTTATGTCCCAGAACATTTGTCAACAGTTTGGTTGACTTGTCTATGAATAATGAAAAAACAATTTTACCAGAAAACATACGAATTTAAACATTTTGACTGAAAAAAGGCTCAACAGCATATAGTGAATTGTCATCTACACTTTGCTATTGCAGTTTTCTGAATGCACCCAAGAAAATCCAGTATACTTACAGTTTAGAGCTAAATCAGGATAAGTGACAAGAGCTGGCTTGTCCTGGTCCCCATAGATGGTAACAGACAAAGAACCATGGGAAGTTTTTACAAGATTGTCCTGCAAAGATTAGAATACATTATTCTCTTAATAAATAACACTAGAGGAAATCAAATTAGTAAATCCAACACAACACATGCCAGTAGTGACAAAGCCTACTTTCTAAAATAATCAATTTCCAAAATCAGCATAGCAGGCACATATGAAATGTTCAAATACTAAAACCATATTCGTTTTTGAAAAAAAGAACATTTCAGGCATATCCAAGTTAAGTTATCTTAAAAACAACGGAAAATTGCATGTGCAATGGCACCTTTTGGAGAAAAGTAACTCTTTTGCCAATTTAGCATATGCTGGCATTATGTTCTTTGACTCCACGAACAGGAAATTGACAAATGAACCACCAAACATAAGATTTCACATTCTCAATGACTTAACATGAACCATTTCTCATTTATTTCCAATATCTAGTAATTAGCATTTCAAGTCAAAATCAAGAGGCTACAAGAAGCCATATTTTGAAAACTTATGCCATATCCGATCCATTCAAGACGAACAAGAAAACGCATTTAATATGCAAATCTCGTGTGGATAATCCCTTACAAGTTATACCATGATAAATAAAATAAATATATAAAAATAAAATCTTCGAAGGCTTTTTGAAAGATTAAAAGAAATAAAACAACAATTCAGCAGTTCACTGTTTTTACATTATAACAAGAAAGTTAAAAATTATTTAACATGTTATAACCTACGCTCAAGAATAAAAAAATTCCTCGACGGTATAAATTCTTTCCTTTTCCTGCATTTTCTCAGCAGCCAAACAAGAATTTAGAAAAAAAAATTTCAAAACAAAATGTAGGTACCTTGCCACTAGGAGGAGGAGTCTCCATATCAATGGAAACCGAATCGCTTGAAGAATCTGCCATCTCTCTCTTTCTCTCTCTCTTCTCTCTCTACTCCCTCTCAATTCAAAGCCTCATTGCTGTTAAATTTGGTTTCCATTTGCTTATATATATATCCCTCTCTCTTCTAATCTTTTTAAATTTTTAAAAAATAATCAGTATAAGGCTAATAAAATCTGCACGACTCGTAAATAACTCGCACCGAGTCACCGACGCTCCATTAGCCCTCGCGTCTCACGTGCGCTCCGCACTCACAAGCCCTAACCTGAGACTCTGGTTTATTTAACCATGGTTAAATAGGCCGACAGTTTGTCTATTTACCTTTTCGCCCTTGCTCACTGCTGTGCGTGCCGGTTCCCACCATTTGGTTTTTAGCTGTTTTTCAACATTTTAGACGTTGGCTGTAAAGTTGCTGCTACGGCCTTCGGTTTATTATGTTGACTTTTTAACTACTCGTTGTCGGTCAACGAAATAGTTATAAATTTATTGACGGGCTGTTTTGTTACTGTATACCGGCGGTTGATTCGGCAATTTCGGACTTATCGTTTATCATATTTTGTTTTAATTTTTTTTAATAGAAGAGTAATATTGAATTTCTTGTAAATTTTAGTTGTCAAAAATACATAAAAATCAAAATATAATTAAGATTTTACAGACTAAATCTAAATAATAAATTAACAATAACTAAAAAAATCTAAGTCTCTAATGGTAAAGAAGGATCTCCCTAAAGTTCATGTCTTGAGTTTACACTTCCATTGGTGTGGCCGTGTGGGTGTGTTGAAGAAAAAATGTGAAATATATTTTAAAATAAAATTCATATTATGAGTCTTTAAATTACTTTTTTTTTAATTATTTTAAATTATTTTCGGAAAGAAATTTACTTTGACATGAAAGTGTGTGACAGAGAAGTCGTTAAGATGCGAGGTCGAATTTCAGCCACAGGATTGTTGAGTTGAAACATCAAGTGGTTAGTATAAAATGAGGCCCACCGCATTCGATTTATGAACTGTCATTTTCCAATCAAGTTGGTATCTGTCATTGGCACACACCAGAAAGTAACCCAGATGTCGATTTTCCTCTCCGATTTGGGGTCCTTGTAAACAAAGCGTTTCTTCAATCTGAAATTTTGAGTTTTCAGATAAAATTGCCAATTTATTCCACCCAAAAAAAAGGCAGAAAAGTGAATTCATTTTCTAATTGTTTAATTTTAATTTTGATCTTTTTTTTAAATAATCCATGATTGCAACTAAAAGAGTATGTATGTTGAGAACATTCCAAATAATTATTTTACTGATCAAATAAATCTTTTAAACAAATATAGTGTTCTTGTCTATTCAAATTATTTTTGCTTTTCAAAAAAAAATTCTTTATTTAGATATATATATATATATATATATAATTGTAATTCTCCAATTAGGGTAAAAATTAAATATGGTATTTAACAAATTATTATTTCAAATTATTGGAAAAATGTTTGGACTATCATTAGGATAAATAAAAAATTAATAATATTACAACTACAAACTTTTATATAAATTGATGTGATATAATATAAATAATTGATTGGTTGAACAAAATACTATGCGGCATCATTTATTCTTATTATTTAATATTTTTATTCAACCAATTATGTTATATAATATCAATTTGTACAAAAATTTATACTATAATATTATTTATAAGATTAAATAAATAAATAAGCTAAATAACTTATGGCCATAGCCCTAATTTGTCAAAAATTTTAATATAAAATTTGAATAAAAAATATCTTGATCAACTGTCTTCACTATAAAAGAGAAACCAACTAAATTCGCTCAATTGGGACAATTAATCATCTCTATGAAATGTCTAAAATATACTAAATCTCACACACTCATTTGACGTCAGTGTTTTTTTTTTCCCCCATCCAACTCACCATCCGATATTTTAAGGCAACTTTCAATTTGGTATATCAAAATTATTTAGGGGCCAGCTTAATATAAATTGACGAATGATGTCTTTATTTATGAAAGTATTTAAGGGACTTTAATGTTATTATTCAATTTTCCATCGTATACTTTATTGTTAAAAGATTTCGTATTGGATATACTTTTCAAACATGGCTTTCGAAACTAAACAAATGGATTTTACCAACTTAATTCCCTGTTTGTCTTTAAGTATTCGTTTAAGATAGTAATCAATTATAACTAAACAAATGGAATATAATTAATTAATCAATTAATTCCCACATTAACCACTCTTTAATTTATATAATACTGTTTAAATCTCCGAATCTTTGACTAAAAACTATGTTGTACATTATAAGTTCAAATGTCCACCATTTACATTAACCTCCCAACCGATTTGATAACTACCATTCGCTAACATAATTAATTTTCTTATTGCTAAAATTTTTATTGTCATTTCTTTATATTTTTTGCATTCAATTCAACGATTGTATGGCGTGATGCACGTGGAATTCTTTTTCGTTGGGACTCAAATCATCCACCGTTTGATCATTCACCATTTGATGTTGGAATGCTTGGGTGGCCAATTTTCGTCATCGATTTACCGTCAATTAATTCGTCGCATTTTTAAATAATTTGCACCGACGCAAGCTGCCGAGTCCAGATGGATAAAAACACAAGACCGTGTTTGGCAATTTTTTAATTGACACGTGGGGTCTGGGCCGTGTAGCCTGCTTGTATAAAGTAAGAACAAATAAAAAGATTTAAAAACAAAAATTACAGTCTTGTTCGAGGTGGCATAAAGCAACATTGCAACAACATGGCTGTTACGGACGTATCACTAAAGGGACATTAAATTAGATTCTTGTAAAAGTTTTTGACCAACGTTTTCTGTGAAGCAATTTGATCCTTTACGAATCTTACACATAATAAAACTTTAAATTATTTAAATGGATGATCATTTCCATTTTGTCAGAAGGCAAGAGTGAATTAATTTTTTAATCCTTTTCTAGGTTTAAATTTACGCGACCACCTAAATAAAATGATTTAATGAACACTTGATCAAATTTATAAAGACCAATCATTTTAAAATATTTGATAATATTTCACCTTGTTATTTTTTTTAGCATAGTTTTTTTTTTTAAAAGAAATTATTATCAATATCATAGTCTATCGCTAAACTGCTTAAAGTGTAGAAACTGCTCAGAGTATCAATTTTTTTTGTAAACTAAGTTTTATCCAAGTATAATTTCTTTATCCAAACACAATCATATTTGTCGGTGAAATGATTATTATCATTTAAAAGCCAATATTTTTAGCTTACGTGGCTACTGCACGTTAGCAAAAAGTTCCATGATGAAAATATCGTGATTTCTAAGTTCTCGTGCCCTGCACGTCAAATTTATTGCCGTCACGGGCAACTAGTTTAGTGCCATTTGGCACTCAGTTACAAGCTCGCTTCATCCTTAGCTTACCTTACAGGCCATTGCCCCGTAAGTCATAATGTCTGATTTTCTTCCCCACCACCCCCCGGGCCGAACTAACCATATTGTTTGATTGCATGTACAAAAATATATACAAAATACGCAGGAGGTTGCCCATCTTGCTTTAATTGTATGGTCAAGACTTGAGGTACACGATGGACCTACCGGATCAATCAATCGATCAATCTCAATGGCGCTAAGACCACATATTTTACACGTGTGTAATTTGTGTTCACACATTTCTGTTTAGGCATTTTCTCTCGAAAAAAAGCCCAATCCAAATCTACGAATCAAGCACCAGGACATAAGCAGATAGCTCTAGGGCCAAGGCCTCGGAGGGGTTGGCAAAAGTCGAAAAAGTAGACGGAATATGTGTATCTAGTATTATGAACTACAATGAAGCATATGATATAGTATTAGTAATTGACAAGAATATAACTACCATTAGCTCCTTATCAGGATCAATATGAGGTAATATATAAACATACACACAGAAAAGCCGATAACGCAATACTGCAACTTTTCTCATTGCTTTGTTAAGTATGAGAGAGAAGGATAGCAGGCTGCAGCCTTAAACCCCTCAGGCCGTAGTGAGAAAAATTCCTTCCCCAGTCTTTAACAGAAGATGAATGAGACCTGTTTATGGTAAGATAATGAGTCAAATGTTACTGGAAGAGGCGCGAGTCTGATCTGCAATCACCAGTGTTGGTTCGCATGTTCAGAGCCCAGAATTTATGATCAAACTTTATTGCTTCATATCTTCCATATCTTCATCAGAGGCAGGATTTTCAACCTCACTCCCACCACTAAAGCCATCATTGTTGCCTAAAGGTGAAAACTTGTCACTCGTGGTGTTCTCATGAAAATGACACTTACAAAATTTTACAGGTCGTTTGTCTTCAATGTTTCTCCCTTCTTTGCGTTTCTTTGTACCACCAACAGCTATTGGTTTCATCAGGCCAGGAGAAGCTGAGAATTCAGTATCCACAAAATCAACCATCTCCAGATCATCATCAACTTTGTCATGCCTCCTTGTTTCGTTATTTGTGTGAAAGAAGTGATAGTCATTCAATTTTCCATTTGGCATAAATATTGGAAGCTCAGATTCCACTCTAGACTTGCATATCAGAGCTTTGGCATGAATCTTGGAGATGTCACAATCAAATACTCTTACACCTAGATCTTCAACAATCAGCAGCCACTCTGCAAATGTCAGCACATTATAGTTAGATATTGGAAGGATTAAAAGGGAAAAACATTTGAAAACAACAATAATCACATATAGGGTGGCATCTCAAATTAAATTCTTCTCTAACTTCATCAAGTACGCTCGGAGAAGTAACAGACCAAGAGTAAAACACATAGTAATCAAAACGGTGCTTGTCTAGAAATTCTTATGCATCACCTTAACAAATAACAACAATATGATTGACGCCTTTTATCATTATCTGGTGTGTGGACAACTGTAACCTAACCTGCTACTGCAAAGAATTTCTGAACCCTAAAGAATATTGTAAATGGAAGGACCAAAGAGGATGAAGATAACAGAGAAACTCACTGATAAGAGTAATTGGAGTTGAAAGATTTGGTGTGCTCATTTTTCCCCCCATGGCAGTTTGACGAGAAACCCACTTGATCAATTCAGATGGCAGGCGAGATTTGGAGAATGCATTTGTATAAGAAGTGACTTTCGCCTGGTCATTGTTGTCCCTGTTGCCAATTAGAGATCTTTCAGATGAGATGTTCTAAGATACAACCGTTTCACGGCAGCTACAATCTTCACATTCCCATACCTCGCAGACTGTAATGCATTGGCAAGAACAAGCAACCATCTGACAGCAAAATTTTTAAGGCTTTTGCAAGGTAGCTGAACTTCTTTTCGAGGAATGAGGAATGAATACTCTACAGTTAGGACAGCATCATACACGATCTGCCGTAAACAAACTTCATCTCCACAGCCCTGCAACAAGACAAAACACTAGATTTGGCAAAATGGTAATGTTTTTGTGCCAAATGTATGTTTCATATTTGATAATCTACTTTGTTGGCAAGCATATAGCTTTTCCAAAACCGATATTTATCAACAGAAACTAAAAGGCAAAAGTCTTCAGAATGCTCAAGAAGATAACAACCGATGGATGATGGAAAAAGAAAAAGGATCGTATATTACGAGGTAATTATAAAATAATGGAAGAAAAAAAAATTACCGCAAGGCCTATCTCAACTACTTAGGGTAGAAGAATGGATCCCTTTTGATGCATAAATAAGACAGAAAAAATTGAATGTATGATGGACAACAGATAAAAGTTCAGAATTTTTAATATGATCATGCCAAGTAAGTTTTAAAACATGAAGTGTTACTAATAGTTTTGTGACTTTTGAGGCTCAATTATATTGCTTACCTCAAATCAAGGCTGAATAGAACACTTTGAGGTTCAGTGACATGGGTGCCAAATCACACTTCACTTTGGATGTTCAGCTCACCCATTCAGAGTTGCCTTGTGTATTCACAATCTGTACCCTAGCCACCACCGACCCAAGCCCATGAAATGTTATGTAGTGTAATCTGGTAGGCATGCAACTACATCTTACACATTAAGGCTATGACATCACTTTCTGTGTGGGCAAAAGGGTTGTGTCAATTATAATCCTATTTTAGCATTGACACACTGCATTCTCTTCCATTTCCGCTATTCTACATAATTCTATATTTTCTCAACATGTCAAGGCCATAACCCCAGGACTTACACGTCACCTAATGAGACTTAAAGCTTCAACTGAACCTGATGCATTTATATGATAAGTTTTTTTTTTTTTGGGAAAGAATATGATAAGTTAACTTTGAATGAAAGTAAATTGAAGCAAAAGGCTGAATACTGACCAGCAGGGAGGACACGGGCAACGCAGGCTCCAGCAGCATCCTAAGAATGCCATCTTACATGGATCAAGCAGAAATTAGTAAGTACAAACATCATTACACTTGATGAAATAGCAATGTCAAAGGGATTTATATAACTCGTTACAGAAAAGAAATCAGAATTTGGAAAAGACTAATGATCATTGATCCCAAGGAGTTTAATGTGTTTTTACCAGATATAAACGCAAAATAAATAAATGAATAAAAAAAAATTGATTAAATCCCCTAACAAAATTACAAGCAGACATACAAGTCCATGATCATTGAATCTGTAGATGGTTTATCCAAGGGAAAATTCCTTAGACTAAAGTTTTATTTGGTAATATAATTAGACAGTCGTAGCTTAGAAGCTACAACATTGAAGAGTTTGATAAACACTTGCTGCTGTGATTTGAGCTGAGTTGATTTTATTCTACATTTATATGACGAAAAATCCATAATATCTTTATTATTTTTGTAAAAGTTATTACTTAAAAGTCATTTTTATAACAACTACCAATTTTTATAAGTTTTTTCACAACAACAGTTATAACTTAAAAATCACGACACCTCAATCTCAAATATAGCCTAGGATTAAAAACATAGCTCTAAAGAGTAAAAATGAACATTGAAATTAATGAAACACATGTTTCAATATACCATAAGATATGCTACACCATGGATAGTTTCATTAAGAATACAAAACACAACATTGCGCCACTAAATGGAGAGTTACATTGTTGAGAACGATCGAAACACTTAAAAGTAAACGAAAAAGAAAAAAACTCACCAAGAAAGTAATGATTCCGAAACCCAGCTATCATTTGAACAGCGCAATCACGCAAGTCTTTTGCCAACTCCTCCCTCAAACTTCCCAACCCAAACTTCAAGCACAACCTCAACCAAAATGCCTCACACATCACAACCCCAGCTAATTGCCCAACTTTACAACCCACGCAAACATTATCACGCACTTTATCGCTAACAATCGGTAAAAAGAGCCTCAAATTTTCCCTAAAATCACAATTCTCTCCAACTTTACTAACCACCCATACGCGCACCAGATCGACAAAACAACAATTCAAATTCGGGTCCAAGATTCTATCATCTTGTTCCACTTCGGAGCCACAAAAAATGCTAATGTAACTAACAATCCCTTCTAACAAACCCTCAACCTCTTCATAAACTTCCTTTTTATCAATCACTAAATGGCACAACTCGTAAATAACCGGAGCAAGTAAGGCTACTTTTTTAACTACATTGCACGAGCTAGAACAAGAAACCAGTAGCTGAAACAAGTCCTTAACAGCTAAAACTTGCTTAAGAGAGTGTAAAGAGGTAAAATCAGAGCTGTAAAAGTTAAGCGCCGAGTAAAACCAAACGTACTCTAAGGAGGGATCGGGTAGATTTTGAAGCAACCGAGAGAAAATTGAAGTAATATTAGAGAAATCCGAGGACCCCTTTGAGTACTCGCATAAAAAACGATCGATTGACTCTTTTAACATGGGTTGAAAATTGTCGGCCGATTTTGTGATGTTCATTTTTTAGAGTGAGAATTTGAAATTTGGGGGAAACGTGTAGGGGGTGATTGGTTGTTGGCGTGTCGAGTGGGAGGAATTTCTGAGAGTGAACGGAAGTAAAACCCTAGCTATGCTTATGGACGAACTGCGTGGGGAGTGGAAAAAGGAGCGGCCGAGAGGGAAGGTTGGGGCAATTTCGTAACGGAACAAATTTTTGAATTTCAGATTTTGTGCCAATAAGATAAGAGACCAAAAAGAGAGTGGTTACTTCAATTTATAATAAAAAAATATAAAACCGTACAGCATGCGAACTGCGAAGCAACCGTAAAACTCGCACTAGCGCATGGTCGTTTTTGTACATGTCCGTATAATAATATTATTTAGTAATTGGCAATGCACGAGGAAAAAAAAATCAATATTGTAAATTTTGCAAAAGAGAGAAAATGAATAGTTCATTACAAGGTTGTTATCATTGGTCGGAAGAACCAAATCAATGATTTGAAAGAGTTTAGGAATAAACACCAATTAAAAAGCTCATGTGCTGTCGATTTTTCTATATGTTAACCAATAAAAAAATATATATATCAAGAATCTGAGAAAAAAAAAACGCAAAACAACTATCGCTATCATAAATATGAATTTAGCTGAAAGGAAAATAAAGTATTGTTTTGAATTTATGTATCACTTATAAACCTACTTTAAACGATAAGGAAGGAAGAAAATTAAGTAGAGAGTAGAAAAAATTAAAAATGTAAAATTTGAGACAAAAAATTTTACTTAGTGAAAAAGAAAACTCGAAAAATATAACAATCTTATTTATATAAATGAGAAATTTCTATTTGTAATTATTTAAATTGTAAGTTAATTTTATCCGTTAATAAAAAATTAATCTAGTGGATAACACGTCAGTTGTGTTGCTACTACATAAAACTTTTTGAGTAATTGTATAAAGAAATTTAAAAAAAAAAAAAAACATTGGGGTGAAGAAGAAACTTATCCCGTTGGTTCTGTCGTTTGTTTCTTTCCTTCTCGCGTGGATTTTTCTTCTTTTTTTTCTCTCCTTTTTTTTGCAAGTGAGAATATTCGAAATAATACCATCATCATGGTCCAAGGCTACACTCTATTTGGGCCGAATTCCGTTAAAGGCTTTCTGCAAGACCAGAACAAGTAGGAATTCGAGACGAGTGATGCTATTAGGACCCCTTGAAAACTCTTTCAAAACCCCTCTTGTGTGTTTACAATTTTAACCTCTAATAAAATGACAAAAAAAACCAATCTTTTTTCTCAACTCAAACTGCAGATTTCTCTCTTTTTCTCTCACTCTGCATTTATCGTTACCATTGCTTGTTGTTTGCATTTTTGCTGCAAACCTACAATGAATTCTTTATTCGAAATGCTAAATTAAGAATCATGTATATAAATAACTTCAAAAGAAATAAATTATTTAAGTTTTAGTTTTATTGGGAAGTTCAAAATAATTTTTTTTTCTATTCTATATTCGCACTTGACTAGTGAGTTTCACAAATGTTAACTTGCACTTTTAGATTTAAAATATGTATAAAATCATTCAATAATCAATTTAACGACTATCAACGAAAGGAAAAAAATCTTAATTATTTCTTAAGAAATATAATAATTTAAAGAGTTTAAAGCTTAATTGCAGTTCTGACTTCACCATTAGTTATATTGTTGTCCAAATCATAATAACTTCTTTTAGAAAACTTGTTTATTCACTATGGAAGAGTGATACCAGTTAGTACGAGGCGTTGTTACCAGGCACAAGGTCCTGGACAAGTATTTCTGTCCAGATATTTAAACCTTTGTCAGGCCAGTAGCCTCAAGCCTATTGTTTCCAGCCGATATACCAGAATGATACCAAACCTTCAAAACGTTTCTTTGTAGGTTATATAACCCAAAACAGCCCATTTTTATTGGCTTAAAACATGGTACCAAACCAGATAAAAAATGATCGAAAGTTTTCTGATGCACAAGGTCCTTACTAGAAGGCAAGTGCATAGCATACTTCCTTAAGTTTTCAAAATGAACAAATTTAATTCTTTATGACTTTCTAAACTCTCTTCATCTCTCTGCAAATGAAGTTCTAAAGACAGAAAAGGCATAAAAAATTAAATTTGTTCATTTTGAAAACTTAAGGAAGTATGCTCTGCACTTGCCTTCTAGTAAGGATCCTGTGCATCAGAAAACTTTCGATCATTTCTTATCTGGTTTGGTACCCTGTTTTAAGCCAATAAAAATAAGTTGTTTTGGGTTATATAACCTACAACAATGTATTAAAAATCTATAATAATGTATTAAATTGAGTAATTTTACGATCTCATGGTATCTTTTTATAAAAGTCTTTTAGGTCTTAGGAAGAAGTAGGTAAGGTCATTTATGAAATTAACCCATAGGTGATATTAGTGATTATGTTATTTTAATCTTCATTGCAGGTGCTTTAAACAAAAAAGGGTTTTATTAGAGTTATTGAGGGGTGCCAATAGTCCCACTCATTCGAGATTTTGAGTTTTTAAAAGCAAAAACAAAATGGTGATTGTGATTCCATTTCTCCCCCGCCTTTTATCTAATAACACCTGCTGAAGTGTAATTTATAAATAGGTCCTTGATATTTTGTCTAAACTTCAAATAGACTAGCAGTTTGAATAATCAAATAATCAATCCTATTAAGCAAATAATCACCGTTTGGCCCACATTGTACGTTAGGCCTTACGAGGCGTTGTTACCAGGCACAAGGTCCTGGACAAGTATTTCTGTCCAGATATTTAAACCTTTGTCAGGCCAGTAGCCTCAAGCCTATTGTTTCCAGCCGATATACCAGAATGATACCAAACCTTCAAAACGTTTCTTTGTAGGTTATATAACCCAAAACAGCCCATTTTTATTGGCTTAAAACATGGTACCAAACCAGATAAAAAATGATCGAAAGTTTTCTGATGCACAAGGTCCTTACTAGAAGGCAAGTGCATAGCATACTTCCTTAAGTTTTCAAAATGAACAAATTTAATTCTTTATGACTTTCTAAACTCTCTTCATCTCTCTGCAAATGAAGTTCTAAAGACAGAAAAGGCATAAAAAATTAAATTTGTTCATTTTGAAAACTTAAGGAAGTATGCTCTGCACTTGCCTTCTAGTAAGGATCCTGTGCATCAGAAAACTTTCGATCATTTCTTATCTGGTTTGGTACCCTGTTTTAAGCCAATAAAAATAAGTTGTTTTGGGTTATATAACCTACAACAATGTATTAAAAATCTATAATAATGTATTAAATTGAGTAATTTTACGATCTCATGGTATCTTTTTATAAAAGTCTTTTAGGTCTTAGGAAGAAGTAGGTAAGGTCATTTATGAAATTAACCCATAGGTGATATTAGTGATTATGTTATTTTAATCTTCATTGCAGGTGCTTTAAACAAAAAAGGGTTTTATTAGAGTTATTGAGGGGTGCCAATAGTCCCACTCATTCGAGATTTTGAGTTTTTAAAAGCAAAAACAAAATGGTGATTGTGATTCCATTTCTCCCCCGCCTTTTATCTAATAACACCTGCTGAAGTGTAATTTATAAATAGGTCCTTGATATTTTGTCTAAACTTCAAATAGACTAGCAGTTTGAATAATCAAATAATCAATCCTATTAAGCAAATAATCACCGTTTGGCCCACATTGTACGTTAGGCCGAGATTAATTGCATAATTTAGTATCTGAGAGAATGACACTTTCTTCCCTACTCTATTTTACTTTTATGACACTACTTACAATTTTTAATTTCTATAACACATTTTTTCCTTACCTTTTTTTTTTTTCAATTTTTACAACACTATCTTCATATAATGTTTTGGTCATACTCTATTACTTAAATGATGTCAAAATTTTAGACAAAAACTTATTTCAATCATAAAATAATCACATTTTTTTTATTTGAACTTCGACGTTACGAAATAATATTATCAAAATTGTAATGAAATAATTATGAAAATAAAAAACTAATAGAAAGTGTCAACTTAATTTTTCCTTCTCATTTCTTAAACAATATCTGTTCATTTACTATTGTATCAACTTACCACCAAATTACTTAATCCACCTCATTTTAAATCAAACATTTTTATTAGCTTATCCTCTTACTGATACCTTTTG
This sequence comes from Citrus medica, assembly GCA_002013955.2. Lineage (NCBI taxonomy): Eukaryota > Viridiplantae > Streptophyta > Magnoliopsida > Sapindales > Rutaceae > Citrus > Citrus medica. The sequence continues at coordinate 586,729 of MKYO02031847.1, read as the reverse complement.
CATCAAGAAAAGAAAATATAAATATGATAATAAACATTAATTATAAGTATTTGTATATTTCCTTAATGGTTGCTTTCTAACAACTCTTTTTTTTCATACAATAAGGAGTCAAATATTTAAATTAAGACAATAATAAGACCATTGTAAACAACGCCAGAGATGACCTCATTCTCATCCATGGAGCCTAGAAGGTAAAGATATAAACTAAAGAAATTTTACGTCGCTTTCATCTATGAGTGTCATCTCCCATCATTCTACCAATAAAATAAAATTACATACTTACCTTCCTATCTCTCTTTGTCGTTTCGGCTTTTTGGGTGGACACATTTTCAACCCAATTAATATTTTCTTATTACTAAGAAAACGAATGTTAACGTATGGATTCCTCATTTTTCATAATTCTTAAGTAAAGATATAGTTTATATGTTGCACCGAATAGGTCCTTTTTTGTCGCCGTATTTTTTTTTTTTACTTTTATTTTTTTCTGTCACCAAGTGAATGCAATCATTTGGTAACTAATGGCTAAAGTCATCAAACTTTTAGTTATGATAAATTTTTTAAATTTATTATTCCATAATTTTCTCAATTTTAGAAATAGTTTTTTAAAAGTAGTTAGAATATTACTTTCTAAAGTAACTTATAAAATAATCAACTATATAATTAATAATATTTTCAAACTTTATATTATAACCATGTTAGAAAAGAGGGGAAACCTTAAGTGCAACTGTGGCACCGTGCCACAGTTGCATCTAACCCTTGGATGTTAGTAGACCCCACCAATTCAACTACATCCAACGGCTAGATGCAACTATGACATGGTGGCACAGTTGCACCGTATCCTGATCCTAGAGAAGATTACTTTTTAAAAGCATGTTATAAAATATAATTTTATCAAAATAATTTTCAATCGTGTGTTTATTAGTATCAGTATTTTTCATCTTATGGACTCATTTATTTTTTCATAGTATTTTTATCTTCATATAATTTATTATTGAGTTTTTTTATAACATTGTGATTGATATTTTATCATTGGATTGAAGTTATATATTGTTACTAATTTTTTCTTTTATTCAAATCATAAATTTATAAATTTTATATCATATTTTTCTTTTATTATTTAGTTTAATGACAATCCAATCTCCTATTCACCTATGTGAGCGAGGTTTAAAATTAAAGTCTCTTATTTTTTTATTATCTCAACTATATAACACTAAAAAAATATATCAAATTTTCATCATATGAATAAACTAAATTTGCATACAATCACATCAATTTAATTATTATTTGTTAAATACGAACATCAATTAGGTTAGTTTTGTAGATTTAGTTTATTGATTTTTTTTATTTTTCCCTCCACTCTATGTAAATTTACGCCGTAAGAAAATAACAAGATATGCTTAGTACACCAATTTACAATTTCCTCAATTTTGACTTTTGACCATCTCCTCGATATAAGAGAAACTTTAACGCCAGAGGGCATTTCAGACTTTTCAGTCATTTCAGTACAATTAGGGACCTATTTAACATAAATAGACACAATGTATTCTTAATTACGAAATTATAAAAAACGCAGTGACGCAGATGTTATTACTCCGTTAAGAAAATGAAAGAAGGAAAGAAAAAATAAAAGAGAGAGAGAGAGAGAGGCGAGCCAATAATCAGCCAAAAAGCTACGTAGCAATAGCATTTCCTGCTCCGTCATTATCTTCCAATCTCCATTTTTTCTACTCTGTGAAATAAAAAAGAAAAAAAAGGCAAAACAAAAAGAAATTACTAGTACAGTGTGAAAATCTCAATCGACGTTCAACCTGTGCTCTATCTATATAGCAAGCGTACGATATCGATGTGAAAAAATTTCATCGATTTCCATTTTCTAGAGAGAGAAAGCGGAATCTAAATTTAGAGAGAGAAAGAGAGTGAGTGAGTGTTTCCTGTTGTTGAAATCTGGCTCTCTGGAGTGCTTGTATTTACGGTTCGTCATGGTTCGATTAATCGACGAGCTCGCCTTATCGTTTGTTTTAAATCGGTGATGAGATTGTACAAGTTTCAGATCGATTCCGTTTGGATGCATTAAAATTGAGTTGGTGTTTTTATTTTTCAATTTTCTTCTTCTGGATTTCTCTTATTGTGAAAGAAATGGACAACGGCGGCGGCTCCTCCGAAGCCGCGGCTCAGCCGCTCGAGTGGAAATTCTCGCAAGTGTTCGGAGAACGGACTGCTGGAGAGGAAGTGCAGGAAGGTACAATCTTCATTTTTGCTTTATCTGATTCTGCATATGGTTCTACTTTTATTTTATTTTTTGTTTTTTATTACAAAATTATGGATATGTCTTGAGAGATCTATGATATGCAATTTGGATTTGATAGTTAGAACCAGCGTTATTGTGATAATTTATATGCGTCTACATTATTGAAGAGCAATTGAGTTAGTTGTAATATTGATGTTGCATGCATGAGTTACTTTTGTTGTTGCTTTGCTTTTTATTGCGAATATACCTGATCATAGCTCAGCTTGGAGCTTAAATATTGTGCTTGGTGCTGCTAGCTCATGAATTACATGGTCAATGAACTTGTGAAAGCATTGGTACTATGGCATGCCATATGGGAATGCGTCATAGGTTCATCAAGGCAAAGGTGTTGGGCCTGTTGGACATCTGATCAATGGGTTGATTTCCTGAGTCTCCAGTTTATATAAGCAGAGCAAAATATTTGGTTTGTTGTGCCTGCTGCATGCTGGCCCTGAGTCTGAAAGTTAATATCATTGAACAACAAACTGAGTCACATTGTTGATTCTGTGCTTGAGTTGACTAATCGGTTCTTAACACTAAAACTTTTATCTCTGGTTTGGTTGGCTGTTAATCGTTAATGTAGGCAGTCTGTTATACTAGTTATTGACTATTGAAAAATGTGAGGTACCCCTTGAATAGTTGTCATCATGGGAGGGACTTGACTTGAAGATATAAAACATTCTACATTATATTTCTTATATGATGGAAGTTTTCTTTTCAGTGTAATTGGGATTTGTGCTTGGCAGAAGTATTTTGTATATGCTTTTTCTCCCACGCTGCCTTTGATTTATTTCTGGACCTTATGTTTGCAGTTGATATCATATCCGCTATTGAATTTGATAAATCTGGTGATCACCTTGCTACTGGAGATCGTGGGGGCCGAGTGGTTTTATTTGAGAGAACTGACACACGAGATGTAAGCCAATTGACTGCATACTTGTTTATATCATTTATGCTATTATTTTTTCCTCCATAATTTTTAGTTTGTCAAACTTTGTAGTTTATAGATGTATGATATAAACTATAATATGCAGAATGGTGGACAACGGAGAGATCTAGAGATGATGGATTATTCAATGAGCAGACACCCTGAGTTCCGGTATAAAACAGAGTTTCAAAGCCATGAGCCTGAGGTAGTTTCTTTGTAGTTAGCATGATTAATGTGTGATTTGACAATTGACTCACTGTTCTCGTATTTCTAATAACATGCATTTTTATCGGTTTGGTTCAGTTTGATTATCTAAAGAGCTTGGAGATTGAAGAGAAGATCAACAAGATTAGATGGTGCCAGTCAGCTAATAGTGCCCTGTATCTCCTGTCCACTAACGACAAGACTATTAAATTGTGGAAGGTAAGAAATTCATTGAAAGGGACCTTTTTAGCTTTCAACTGTAAAGCATTTAGTCAGTTTGATTATTAGTAGCTTTTGTTACAATATGACTTAAGGAGTTAGTAAGTTTTTAAAACAACAGCAATTTCTTAGTTCATAACAGAATGCTACTTAAGTTTCTTGGTATGAATGATGTGTCTAAGTTTCTTGGTATGAATGATGTGTCTGCTTTTATGTTGGATAGGTTCAAGAGAAGAAGGTCAAGAAAGTGTTTGATTGGAATGTACACCCTGAAAAGGCTGCAGGAAATGGTCCAATTTTTGGTTCACATGTATCAGCAATTCCCAAATCTTATATGGCAAATGGGGGATGTGGAGAGAGAAACTTTGGATGTGCAAGCAATGACTCGTCCTTCCCCCCGGGTGGTGTTTCATCTCTACGTTTGCCTGTGGTAGTTGTACTCAATCTAATCTTCTTTTTTCCAACATCAATTGCCATTATAGTGTTAGTCATCAATTGCCGTCATAATGTTAGTCTATCTGAATTTTTTTTTTTTGGATCTAATGTATTTGCTCGTAATGCTTAAGGAACTGGAATGACTATGTAACTTTATTGTGTTGAAAAAAGAACTATGCTATGTTATGTACCCCTTTTTTCTGGGGATTATCTGGAAAAAGGGATCAATATTAATATTTGTCTATTCTTTTACAGTAGTAATTGTCAACTTGTTCATAAGTATCATTTTCCAGCTCTGATACCTTGGTCAAATTTCACAATTAGGTTACCAGTCAGGAGACAAATCTTGTTGCTGGATGTCGAAGAATATATGCGCATGCACATGATTATCATATTAACTCGATTTCAAATAACAGGTGATGACCTGTGAATAAATCTTTACCATTTTGTTTCTCAACAAGACTTTCTGAATTTTATTAGTTTCTGATTATTCCTTTTTGGTTTATAGTGATGGTGAGACCTTTATATCGGCCGATGACCTGCGAATAAATCTCTGGAATTTGGAAATTAGCAATCAGAGTTTTAATATTGTAGATGTGAAACCTGCAAACATGGAGGATCTTACTGGTGGGACTCTCAGATCTCTTTCCAGTGGCAATAACATGTTATATGATTTTTTTAACTGTTTGAATAATAGTTTCTGAGATGTATAAAACAATTGTAATCAAAGGATATATACAGAGAATGTATAATTTCGCTAACTTTAACCCCGAACTTCATTTATAATGCTATTGTTACCTAAATAGAGCAGGTACTATATTATAAAATGATATATTCATGTGCTCAAATTCATTGTTGCAGAGGTGATTACTTCCGCAGAATTTCACCCCACCCACTGTAATATGTTGGCATATAGTAGTTCAAAGGGCTCTATTCGTCTTATAGATATGCGGCAGTCAGCTTTATGCGATACTCATAGCAAATTGTAAGGGATTTTGTGGCATTCTTTACCCTGATATTTATATTGGATTTCTTTCCCTATTAGTTTCTGTATTTTTAGTTTTGAGGAACAGGAAGCAATACCTTATTGCAGTCCTTTTTTCTCCTTACCGTTCTTACCAGCGTCTTATTTGCAGGTTTGAGGAACAGGAAGCTCCCGGTTCGAGGTCTTTTTTCACGGAGATAATTGCCTCCATTTCAGATATCAAGTTTGCTAGGAATGGAAGACATATATTAAGTCGTGACTACATGACCCTCAAGGTTCATTTGTGATTTTAAATGAAGTATCTGTTTCAATGAAAGCTTCTGCAAATTCTCTTTTAATATATATTCTTCATTTCTCAGGAAGAAAAATAAAGCTTTTGCAAATGCATGATATATGGAAATTAAACTATGGAGTCCTTAACATGTTAACTGTATTTAACTGATTTAAGAACTCAGTGTAGTATTTTCTGTTTTCAATGTTGAACAAGATGGGGTTAGATGATAGCAAATATAAACTTTCCTGTAAAATTTTATACATGTTGTCCTGGGGCAGTTTATTTATAATCTGTTTTTCTGTATATCACGCTTGTTCTGATATCTAACATGATTATGACTACGTTGTTGACAGTTATGGGACATAAATATGGATTCTGGTCCTGTTGCAACTTTCCAGGTTCATGAACATCTAAGACCTAAGGTGATGCATTCTTCTAAGAATTATTTTATGGGTTTGGATAACACTCACACTTTGTATGAATGAGAAACTGGAAAGAAGAGAAGTGAAATGGATGGTACTCATAATTTCGTATTGTTACCTAACTAAGTGTAGTGAATTGCGGGGAAGGAAAATAGGTGACTTCTCTGGGCACAACTTTCATTTCGCTTCAACAAGAGTGGAATTTAAGAGAGATATAATTAATTATCCCAATTTACTTTTTATAAATCCAAAAGATATGAGTAAGAGTTGCAACTAAATCCTATCATTATAAAATCAGCATTCTTTTTATTAATTCTCTTGATTTCTGCGCTAGCAGCGGGAGGCTGAACTGTGCTTCTCTTTTCTTTTGTTCTTCTCATAATTTATTTTATACATTTGTTCATAACATGAACTCTTTGTTTGGACTTTGTTCAGTTGTGTGATTTATATGAAAATGATTCTATCTTTGACAAATTTGAGTGTTGTCTGAGCGGAGATGGGGGTCGGGTGGCTACTGGTTCCTACAGGTTTGCTACATAATTTATTGATCCTTATTGCCTCCATCTTCCTTCACCATAATGCTTGCATCTAGATGTATAATGTAATTCTTTATGTGATTCCAGCAATCTGTTTCGCGTGTTTGGTTGTTCTGAGGGTAGTGCAGAATCAACAACACTGGAAGCCAGCAAAAATCCCATGAGGTATGTTCTGAGAGTATGGAATATTATTGACAGTGTTAAGGAAGTAGCTATAAAAGTGGATTCCTTAACAAGTTTCTAGGTTTACAGCACTTTGTATTGAAGTGATTGTAAGAAAAATTGTGCTAACTTTATTGCCTTCATCCTTGTGTAACTTGTTTATTCTTGCATTTCCAGGAGACAAGTTCAAACCCCGTCAAGGCCTTCTAGACCTCTAGGAAGTCTTTCTGGTGTTGTGAGGCGAGGTATGTTTACTCATATTCAACTTTTGTGCATTGTTATACAAGCACTCACGAAATTGACATCTATTGGCTGAATTCAATCTACTGGGTTCGATTAAAAATTATTTGGTTAGTTACTTTCATATTAAATGGATACATTAATATAGGAATAACAAATTAGTCGGATCTTTATGCACTCAGTTCATTTTTTCCTCATAATATTAGCTTGTTAATTTTGGTTTTGATTTCACTAATATGTGATGAAGGCGATTTATTTACTTTCATGAGATAAACATTTAGGTTCGAACGAATCTAAGTCTGCCCAGAAAGTAGTCACTGGCTTTTTTTTGTTTTTTGTGCCGAGTTTATACCCATTATAATCTGTGCTTGTATGCCTTCTTTTCGTTGTGTCAGTAAAAGGAGCAGATAACTCTGCACTTGATGCAAATGGAAATGCTTTTGATTTCTCCATGAAGTTGTTGCACTTAGCTTGGCATCCATCAGAAAACTCAATTGCATGCGCTGCTTCAAACAGCCTTTACATGTATTATGCATAAAGTTGGTCTGGGAAGATCATGACTTGTTCTATCTAGCCTGGCAAAGCTTTTGTGGTCGCTTTTGGTGAAATCTGCTTTGCTCTTCCAAAACCAATAATGTGGAAGTCACGCTGCCGTCTATCAGACTTCTGGCAGTCCATTGTAATTTTTATCATATCCTCCATCAACACCAAGGAAATTATCAAGAAAAAGCTTAAACTGATAATATTCCAAGAAGGCTATATACTCACTGATTTATTCTTTTGTAAGGACAGGTAGAATTATCCTTTTTGTCTCTTGCTTAGGTCAAAGAAAAATGTGATGGTAGCTAGCCTATGACGGAGACAACCAGAGTCAGAGCGTTATAAATACTTTGCTTCGGTGCTGCCGGATGGGGAGTTAACCTGAAACTTTGAGACGGAGCTTTCACGTTTGCATCAATCCTCATTGATATCTTGGGATTTTCAATCTTGTATCATTTGAACCCACAAATTCTCTAGGCTTGTGAAATTTGATCATGATTATTATTGTTATTTAAATTCTAACCATTTTTTTCTCTCCTTAGACAGGATTTGCTTCTAGGTGTCAGTTTTTTTCATTTTTTTAACCTAAATGGTCCTTAATCTTGTGATGAATGCCCCTTGCGAATCAGTGGCTTAATTTATCATAAATAAATGTTTCTTTTGTTCAACGCTAGGTAACTCGTGTCTTAGTTATTGTTACCTCTCAGCTAGTGGCTACGGTCAGGTTAAATTAGCTCACGGCCAAATCACTTAGAACCGTTAATCCAGCAACGGTTTATATAATTAATCAAAAATAAAACGTGTAAAACGTAGAAAACTTGATACCTTTTAAACGAGTTTTATGTTTTATCAATCCGTAGTAATGAATTTAATACAATTTGCTGCAACATCAAGCTACTAATATTTGAACAACTTAGTATTTCAACCACTTGATTCTGATAATAGTTAAAACTGGTAAATAAAGGAAATATTTATGCAAGCACGGGGAACTTGGATTCGCGTCCAGGCTTGTCCATCTTTATATATATATACACACATACACAGTAGTTTTCTGTTCAAGGATTTTAAAGTGCGGGAAAATTTTGAAACCGCACGGCTTTAAATGCTTACAGTTTTAAGTTTTTAAAATCATACGGTTTTAAAACTTTCCCGCACTTTAAAATTCCGAATTGGAACATTTCTCTCTCTCTCTCTCTCTCTCTATATATATATATAGTTATTCTCTATCGAGGTATTATCACTTTATTAAAGTAAGGATGCACACTAAAATGTAGAAAAAAATATTTATTTTTTAATATATTTAATATTTTTTTGTCTGTTAATATATTAAAATATGTGTTTTCTTGTCTGTTATTAGTCTACTCACTTTATTAAAATAAAGATATGCTCATTAGAGAATTATTATTATTATTAATATATATATAATAAGTTAATCTCTCTTTGGCTAGTTTATAGATACTGTAACCCCAATTCTACTAATAAGGTACTACGATGAAATTGAAGTGAAACTGCATTTCATCATTCTCATATTTAAAACTTTTAAAGTAATAACCAACAATAAATGTTCTAAACCTCCAAAGGAATATGAAATAAATTATGAAATAACATATTCTCAAATAAATATCATTCCAAAGGAACTAAATTATTCTTAAATGATCAACGTAACATTAATCCCCAAAAGAAATAGAGCTCTTATTTTTCCTCCTAAGACCATAAGCTCAGATCATCTAACTCTATCAATAAAAATGTGGTAATGAGGGGTGAGCCGTCAACTCAGTAAGTAAATTCATGCACAATACTAAAAATAATTAAAATATAATTTAATAAAACTTCTTAGTTATGCATAAAAATAAGAGAAATTACCTTTATAAATCATCATTTAGCAAAAATAAATCACAACATCATAAAGTTATTTAAATCCTTTAAACATCACAAAAACATTTTAAATACATAAAAAATAATTAGCTTATGCCACATAGTATCACCTGTAGATCCAGTGACCCGGCCATATAACATCATTCAAGGGACTGTACCCCACCAGAATCATTAACATTAACATCATATGTGCACAAAATCCGGCTAGCCTTCCATAACGTAACATGACATAACATAACATCTTTACGGACAATGAGCCAAAACATATAAAATCATACTTTAACTTTTAATCATTTGTAAACTTTCATAAATTACATTTAAATAATTCATAAATATTTCAAAGTTTTTGACTTAAAACAATTTAATAAAAACTTTCATTTTTAAGACAATTTGTAAAACAAGTTTTTAATAAATAAAGTTTTGTTATAAATAATTTTAAAAAATGATTTTACTTAACAAAATATTGTAATAGATTAAACAAATATGTTTCATATACTTTTCTTTCAATATAATACATACCTTGAATCAAAAGTAATTTAATATTAAAATACATGTACTATGCATGAATCCACTTACATCAATCCTCAGCAATAAAAAGAACGATAACCTCAACCATGAGCTCACTCTTGTCGTAAAACATCAAGACACGTTCTTATCAATATCATTGCTCATTCTGACCTTGATATAAATCCAACATAATCAAGCATAGTCCTAAGCACTAAACCATCAAAGTTAGTTTAAACCTGACCATCCTATGCAAGCTGATTTTTACTGAGCTAATCATTTGTCGAAAAATTGTAAAAATTACAAAAAAAAACCATAAACATGTTTAGTATTTCATATAAAAGTTCAAAAAAATGAATGAAGGTAAAAAACATATAGCAAAAATAATTTTTCATGCACATATCCACTCTATCCAGCAATGATAAAAATCGATGTCGCTGAATTAGAAAATTTGTAAAATATTTAATAAAACTCATAAAAATCAGACAACTTGACTTTACAACAGTAGAAACATCAAGAAATAATATATCAAATTTCTAGAATTTTTGAAAATGTAAAACTATTTTAAACAAATTTATATTAAAAGACCAGCAAACCTGTCCAGAAACTTCCAGGTTTGTGTTTGCATTTCAAAATTTCATAACTTAATGCTCACTCAATGAAAATTAGTCAAATAAATTTTGATCATAAAGGATTCATAATTCTATACAATATAATTTTTATAGGTCATTCTAAAGCCTTTTAATAGCCTAAATTAATTTTACCATCAGCAATTGCAATTCTGGAAAATAGTTTCCAAAACTGCAGCAGCCCAAACAAAAATTATGAAATTAAACATGCAGTAAGTAGACATAATGATTAAATAGAGAAATCAACATAATTTTCGGAGATCATTTGTATAGACAGAAAAATCGCGAAATCATACGTGCCACTAAAAATCAGAATTTTCCAGCACTATTGTTCTAACTTCGAAAATTCACAACAAATTGATTACTTGGGATCTCTTTGCACAAAATATATCATTGAAAACCTTAGGATGTCTAGTTTAATTTTGTGAAAACTCTAATGCAGAAATTGAATAAAAAATAAAGGGAAAACAACAATAAAATCACAACACTCTTGCCTCATAATGCCTAACTAGTCATTCGTGATAAAGAAAACAATGCATGCATTCACTATCAAACACCTAAGATTAGAGAACATGTATTAGAGAAAGATAATTACCTCAAAACTTGTTTCAAACGTGCATAATAGAAAACCTAGAATTCTTTACTTTTATATGGTTATTAGGTTAAAGAATTTTAATCATAGAGAGAAAGAAAGAGTTTAAGTTTTATTAACACACTTGCTTTTTTAAAAAAATAAATAAATAATATGATAAAGAAGGTAACCCTTTATATTTTATTTTAGAAAAAACAAATTAATAAAAAATAGATAAATGAAGAGAATTTTGCTTTTTCTCAATTAATGCTAATTAAAATCGATAACACAAACAAACGATAAACAATTAAATAGGTAATCATAAACAACAAAAAGGAACACGTGTTACAGATACAACTATTATCTTCATCTAAATTTGTGAGGGTTAAATTCTTGGTTGTGTTAGGTAATGTTTGAATTCTAATTAGTTGAATTATAGCATATTGAAAAAGAAAAGAAGAAGAAGAAGAAATATATATATAAATGAAGTGAAAAATAGTAATACTTCTTCAAAGATACTCTTTTTTGTTTGAAATTTACATCCATTCACAATTGAAACTTTCAAGCATACTAACAATTTTTCCAGTTGACGCGAAAATATACTCTCTAGAAGAAAACGGTTACCGGCTAGCTATTTTATTCCAGAATGTAAAAATAAGTTGCTCTCTGAAAATAAACAATTAGCTATTTTCTCCAAATAGTTATCTGTTTTCTTTAAACTATTAGTTGCTCTCTGAAATTAAACAGTTAGCTGTTTTTTTCAAAACGGCAAGTCGTTTTCTATAAAATATAAAACATACTCTCTGTAATTAAACAGTTAACCATTTCATTCAAAAATGACAAGCCATTTTATTCTAAAATATCAAATCAAAATTAAAAAATGGTACAATCTCTCTTTCACATGATCGTTGCCGGCACTCTCACAAACAAGATGGCCCCTGCCCTTCGCGAGTGAGTAAACATTTCACTCCTTCATTTTCTTTCTTGTGGTTTCTATCCATTTCACGTTTATTATTTCTTTATTTATATAACACCTTCGAATTTTCCTTTTTTAAATTCATGATTTTAAGAGATTCCTTTTTTTTTTTTTGTTTTGTTTTATGGCTAGCTGAGAATAATCATGATTGAAAATATACAGTATTTGCTATTGGCGTCGTTAGTTAGGATATCGAAAGGTGAGCAGCAGCAGCAGCAGAGCTGGGAGGGATAGCAATTCCACGTACTTAAGTTGTTGTGTTTCAGAAGATTTACTGTTAGGGATTATTTTACTTTAATTCGTTTTTATTAGAAAGAAGCTGATTACGTGGTCCAAGTCAAACTGGTGCTCGGTGACTGTGGAAGGAGTGGTAGTTGAGATTACTTGTCACCCTTGTTTAATCAAACAGGGGTTTAAATAACCTCGCCTAGAAATCAATCCTAAGGTGCCCAATGCATCAACATCTAAAACAAAAATTGGACAATCTTTCCTGCGGCACGAGAATTCTTATGATCTATTTGAACCTCTTCTAATAATACATCTTTTCCGAGGTTTTGTTTGTGATATCCATGTCAATTCCAATTCTCAAAAACATTTACCAATTGCCAACAAGTTTACCCGACGAACAAGCTCTACTTCTATTACCTTCCCAGTGATACTTAATTACTACCCAAATAATGTTCTATTTCTCCAGTCTTGTATGCTGTTGGGACGATATTCTGAAATCCTCCATTACAATCAATTTTCTTATCAAATCCATTCTGATATTGATAATTTGGAACAAAATCACTAAACGCATGAAAATTCATATATATATATATATATATATATATTTTTTTTTTTTTTTTTAAAAAAATTTTTTTTTTTTTTTTTTTTTTTTTTTTATCTGTTTTCTTTAAACTATTAGTTGCTCTCTGAAATTAAACAGTTAGCTGTTTTTTTCAAAACGGCAAGTCGTTTTCTATAAAATATAAAACATACTCTCTGTAATTAAACAGTTAACCATTTCATTCAAAAATGACAAGCCATTTTATTCTAAAATATCAAATCAAAATTAAAAAATGGTACAATCTCTCTTTCACATGATCGTTGCCGGCACTCTCACAAACAAGATGGCCCCTGCCCTTCGCGAGTGAGTAAACATTTCACTCCTTCATTTTCTTTCTTGTGGTTTCTATCCATTTCACGTTTATTATTTCTTTATTTATATAACACCTTCGAATTTTCCTTTTTTAAATTCATGATTTTAAGAGATTCCTTTTTTTTTTTTTGTTTTGTTTTATGGCTAGCTGAGAATAATCATGATTGAAAATATACAGTATTTGCTATTGGCGTCGTTAGTTAGGATATCGAAAGGTGAGCAGCAGCAGCAGCAGAGCTGGGAGGGATAGCAATTCCACGTACTTAAGTTGTTGTGTTTCAGAAGATTTACTGTTAGGGATTATTTTACTTTAATTCGTTTTTATTAGAAAGAAGCTGATTACGTGGTCCAAGTCAAACTGGTGCTCGGTGACTGTGGAAGGAGTGGTAGTTGAGATTACTTGTCACCCTTGTTTAATCAAACAGGGGTTTAAATAACCTCGCCTAGAAATCAATCCTAAGGTGCCCAATGCATCAACATCTAAAACAAAAATTGGACAATCTTTCCTGCGGCACGAGAATTCTTATGATCTATTTGAACCTCTTCTAATAATACATCTTTTCCGAGGTTTTGTTTGTGATATCCATGTCAATTCCAATTCTCAAAAACATTTACCAATTGCCAACAAGTTTACCCGACGAACAAGCTCTACTTCTATTACCTTCCCAGTGATACTTAATTACTACCCAAATAATGTTCTATTTCTCCAGTCTTGTATGCTGTTGGGACGATATTCTGAAATCCTCCATTACAATCAATTTTCTTATCAAATCCATTCTGATATTGATAATTTGGAACAAAATCACTAAACGCATGAAAATTCATATATATATATATATATATATATATTTTTTTTTTTTTTTTTACTTGCAACTATCTCATTAACTCCCTCAAAAAGTTAGAGCTAATATTTCCTCTAAAATTTTACTTGACAACTATTGTTCTTTTTATTTATTTATTTTTAATAGAAAACTCATATTATTTATCATATATTCTTCAACTTTTTCTTAATTGGTAACATTTTTATTTAACAGTTAGTATTTACTAAATATTTATAAGATTTTCCTTTATAGACTTATAACTAAAGCTTATTTAATGACTATGTGTTAAAGGGTTGATAAGGTACTAGAATATTAGACCAATGATCTTGATTTTAATGCTTTGAAGAGGCCAATGAGTTCTTAGAATTTACTTTTAATCATTTTTTCTTTGAATTTTTGAAATAAATGAAAATTGTTGTTTTTTTCCTTAAATTATTGTACTTTATAAATATATTACAATCTTACAATCCATATAAATGATAAATCTGTCGAATATAACCAAAATATTTACTCCTATTAACAATATTTGAAAAAAAAAATTTACTTTGCATATTTGTGTTGTGGAATTGTGGTGCCCTCGCTCAGCCATCAAAAGTTGCGTTGCTTCAAATCTAGACAACATCAACGAGATGGACCAGACGGCGGTATTTCCGTTGAAAATAACTGAATATGTAGTTTTTTCCTTCATATTTCTGGACATAATGTTGGCATTTAATTACTAAAACACCCTTCACAGTCACAGATGTTCACACCGTTACACGTCACGTCACACACACCCCAGAGCCGCTTCATGTGTAAATCCCAATATTACCGGAGAGAATAACCACCACTTTCAAACCCCAGCAAGGCAGCAACACTCAATTTCTCTCTCGCTTGCCCCCGTGTGACAAAACAAAACAAAACCAACCCCACCCCACAACCCCCAAAAAACAAGCCCAAAAAAAAAAAAAAAACTATGGCGGTACTCACCAAAAACACTGCCACGCGCCTCCCTCTCCTCCTCTCGCAACGCGCCGGCTGTCTCCACACGACCGTCCCCTCTCTCTCCTCGGCCTCCGGCTCCTCCTCCTCGCAGCCCACCTCCTACGCTCGCCCTCCACCGCCCTCGACCACAAGACCAGGCGGTATCTCAAAGACGGCGGAATTCGTGATCTCTAAATTGGATGATGTCGTCAACTATATTCGTCGCGGCTCCATCTGGCCCATGTCCTTCGGGCTGGCCTGCTGCGCCGTCGAGATGATGCACACCGGTGCTGCTCGTTACGATTTAGATCGATTCGGTATCATTTTCAGGCCCAGCCCTCGCCAATCCGATGTCATGGTCGTAGCTGGCACACTCACAAACAAGATGGCCCCTGCCCTTCGCAAGTATTTACCTTCCCCTTCATTTCTTAGGGTTTCTATTTCAAATTTAAATATTCAACACATGATTTTTTTATCTATTAGTATATATGATTTTCAGTTTGTGTTTTATTGCTTGGATCTGCAGTTGGGGTTGAAATTTAGATATCTTGGATTATTTTCGAGTGTGTTTTTAATTCTCTGTTCCTTTTTCCCCACCTTTAGTTTTGGGTTTAGAAAATTTTTTACTTTATGAGGATATTCGGGCTTTTGCTTTTCTCATTGAATTTTGTCAGTCTGTCTCTTTTGCATTGCCTTTTGAAGGTCGTCTTGTAGACTGGTGAATAGAGTAATATAGAAGAGTATGAAACAAATTTTTGCTTTAGAGACAGTTTCTTCTTTTTAATTTGTTTTTTAATCTCTGAGGATGTTGTTTGCACTTGGATATATGGAGAGTTAGTGGTTGTGTTACTGTAGTAGGTGGCCGTGTGAAATTTGTGCCTGTTGAGTTCAGGAAAGGTGATTGAGTTTGATTTAGATTGGAGTGGGGGCTAAGTTTTGGTGGAAAAATGCTGGATGTTTCTGGACTACCAACTTTTCACTAGCTAACAATTGATCAATAGATTGCATATGTTGAAGCTCAATTTGTGTTTGACACACTCCATGTATTATTAATTTTGTACAAGTGGAGACAAAGATCAGGATTACAACTATTCTCTTTATGAGTGGTTGAAGGATTAGTTTGGCTAACCATAACAGTAAGAAGTCTCTGTGTCAACTGGTGTTCTGTGGAAAGAACCTTTTGGAATGGTCATTGAGTTGGAGTGAGCTGATCGATTAAGCTGCTTGGAGTAAATTTGTCAGTTTATCAGACAGGGTAACATTTTTTAATCCATAATTTTGAACCCAGTTTGGTTTGTAGTTTGGGCTCAAAATAAGCTGATGTGGAAAACAATCCTGATAGGAATGGGTTTGATTTAGTTTGGTGGTTGGTTGAGTCTAAACAAGATTTCTTGTAGGAGCTTATGTGATATTGTACTTGGCACAATGCAAGGAAAATCCACTTACAAAGTGTTTTGCTATTTGGGTGTTCTGTCAGTTAGAGCTTATTTATTTATTTTGTGTGGCTCCGGATCATATAAAACTTTTTGTTTCTGATGGTCTTTTCTAAGGATGGATTTCCATAACTGTGTGTTCAATGGACCAAATTTTATTTCGTGCCTTTCTCATATATTGTTTCTGTATTAGCAATGCAATAAGTACATAGTTTTGAGCGTGTTATTCACTTATATATTTAGTTTTCTCAGTCTTTTCAATATATATTGAGTTAAAAATGGGCTAAGTTCATATGAGTCTGACTTTCATTACTTGCAGGGTTTATGATCAAATGCCAGATCCTAGGTGGGTCATTTCTATGGGAAGCTGTGCAAATGGTGGTGGATATTATCATTACTCTTACTCTGTTGTTCGGGGTTGCGATAGGATTGTCCCCGTGGACATCTATGTTCCGGGCTGCCCTCCTACTGCTGAGGCCCTACTCTATGGAATTCTCCAACTGCAGAAAAAGATGAACAGGCGCAGAGATTTGTATTATTGGTGGACAAAGTGAGGAAAGCTCAAGTGGCTCCTTGGCAGTTACACTCGACTATTATGTACTAATAAAATCCAACTATTTTATCTGTTGTCTGATGAAATGTCCATGTAAAGGGAGAGATATTTTTCAGCTGTTTTAGAACATACGTCCTGAGAAGGGCTTATGTGGTGCTAACACCAATATTTCATGAGTTGGATCTTTTGTTCTCTGGCCTTGCTACAGCGGATCATGTCCCTGTAAAAATTATTTGATAGGCTCGAACAATTGTTTTTGTGTTGCCTATTTATGGCTTTAAATTGTGCTTATGGCTTTTGTTTAATGTGGGTTTAATAAATGTGCTTCTGTTTGTGTAATGTGGAGAGTGTTTTGAATGCTAGTTGTTCTTACCATGCAGGCTTTGAGTTGTAGATCAAAGACAGCATTGTCTCTGGGTGGTGACCTTGTTTATGGGTAGTTTTTAGATGGAGATGATTGTTTTTACAAGGTAACATGAATACGTGATCGCACAACTCGTTGGCTATTCACAACAGGGTTTTGACTCATTATCTTATTCGCGTTGGAGACGAAGATCGCCAGAGCCAGGAGTTGCAGGAAGACTGGTTAAGAGTTTGGGGTCCTGTAATCACAGATAAAAGTTGTGTGTTTTTTTGTGTGTTATGAGAGCTCTATGACTTAAACTTCTCTTATTCTTAGGTTTTAATCATTTATGTTAGGAATGGTAAAAATTTCCATGGGGACGGATATTCTCGGGGATTTTCCTCATTCGGAGAAGGTATGAAAATAATTTTATACCCAATTTTTTATTCAGGGAAGGGACGGAGAAATTTTTTTACTCAATTGCTTATTCGGGGAGGGGACGGGGATGAAGTGGAATTTCTATGTCCTACTTATTTTCTCTTTTTAATTTTTAATTTTTAAATTATTAGTAAATAAATTATAAAATTATAAATATTGGTAAAAATAAAAAATATCAAAATATTTATATTATTAAACTTTTAGGTCTAATTAACTAATTAAAGTATTAAATTTTTATTTAGTACATTAAAAAGACCGAGTAGATTCTATTAGTCTAAAATTTTTTAATTTTAATATTCTTTAAATATTTTAACTTAAATCTATTTTTTTAATTTATTTTTAGATGTTATAATTGCACACAGCGAATCACAATTTTAATATCTAATCTAATCTAATATTTGTTCTTGATTTGCTCTTATTTAACTATTGTGTTGTAAAGAGAATAATCCACATTTATAAAGTGTCTACGCCACCATTGAAAAAGTTAATTTTGAATCTAAATTCGATTTTATTTATAACAATTTTGTATTAGACTATTAATTTGTTCATGATGTTTTGTAAAAGAAGTTTGTATCTCTTGCATGCTGCGTTACTTACTAATTTAATGTATGTGACTTTTGTAATGGATATTAATGTAAGATATATTTCGAACTTTACTTTTATTTGAGTTTTTATTTTAATATGATTAACTTAAAATCAAAAACAAAAAATATGTATTAGTTATTCGGGGATCGGGGATCCCCTATTATTATTCAGGGAGGGGATGAAGATTCTCTCAAGTAATTCTGATGAGGACGGGGACGGAGACATGCGCAAAATATCGGAGATGGATACAAAAAGATTGGCCTCCTCCCCTCTCCTCTCCATTGCCATCCCTAATTTATGTGCCAGTTTGAGTTAGTTTAACTGAGCTATTTTTTGACTTTTAGAATTAAAAAAGTCTTTTGGGGATATGAAATGTCAAATCAAAAGTCATTTTTTTAATGTAAAAGGTCTTTTGGGAGAAGTAATGATTTTTAGCTTTTCTCAAAAGACTTTTTGAGAAGTTATTTTCTCATTTATTATATTTTTCATAATTCCTGAATTAACTTTAAATTAACAAAGGAACAAAAAAATATTTCATTCATATCCAAACCCTCAAACTTTATTTCTTACTTATTTTTCTTGTTTTGCCTGTTCATCGTTCAATCCAAAAAAAAAAAAGCAACATAAGGAGCACAAAACCACACCAATCTCATTTCAAGTAAGAATTTTTTTTTATAATCTCATGCTTTGATTTGAATCTTATTTTTAATTTTTTAATGTGTGTTCTCATGCTTTGATTATACAGAAATCTAATACTTTGATTCTTTGTCCATTTAGTTATACTTTATTTAATTATTTTTTAAAGTAAATTTATAAAATTGACTTTGAACGAAGAATAATGTTTTGCGAATTGGTGAAATATGGAGTATAAGTTAAGTTATCGAATTAAATTTAATTATTTTTGTATTGTTAATTTATAAAATTTTTATTTATTTCACGTGAATTGTTATTCATGTGGGCATATACAAGTGTTATTGTTCAGAATATAAAGTGAAGAATTGCATTTAGTTCAAATTGTTCATAATGAATAATAATAGGCCACGACTACAATGGTTCAGGTGCATCGATAGATCAGGATGAATAAAAAATTATAAAAAGATTTCGCACCGTTTGATGCTAATTCAAAATAAATCAATGGTTGGATAATCAAAAAAGAAGAAGCGGGCAACGGGAGAGAAGGTAAGCATGGGCCCTATCTAATAAGGGTTGTCAGATACTCAGATTATTTTACCAGTTACTACATTTATCTCTGTTTCTGACGGCACCACTGTAGCAAATCGTGGTAGAATAGTAACACCGGTGATGTTAATTTATTATTGTTTATAAAATATAAATTTAATTAGCTTTTAATATTAATGAGTTTAGGAAATACAAATAATTAAAATTTTATAATGTAAAACAAATTAATAATCATGTTACTAACTTATTAATATCTTGTATGATTTGTGAATTTGAAAAATAAATAAATATCTACAAATATTCATAGTTATCCATATCCATATTAAGCAGTTAAAATTAGATATGGATGAATGTGGATATTATGGATAATTCTAAATATTTACCATCCTTAACTCAAAATAGAATTATTATTACAATTACCATCACAATTTCATCACAATTACAATTATTATTATGATTTCCATTTTAATTACAGGTTCCAATTACAATTATAAGTTCAATTTCAATTCCAACTACAATTACAATTGCCATTACAATTTCAATTCAATCATAATTATAACCATTGACTAATTAAATTGATGTACATAAGCCATGTTAATATTATTTTAACTTTAATATTATTATTGCATTTGAAATCATATTTATTATGTATTTATATTATTTCTTTAATAATATTCATATAGAAACACTAAAATTAACATTTAGGCAGGTAATCTACCGTCTTAACCCTTATGAAAAGTTCCATTGATCATCCTTTTGCGGCCAAAACTACCTACCTAGTTTTTTTATACAAAATTTTCATTCTAATGATGATAGCTTGTTGTTACCATCATCGTCATCATCCCGACTCTCATGTCGCGGCCACCAACTTATTCATAGTTTTCATCTCAATATTAATTATGAAAGATTTGGGACATTGTATTTTGGAATATGTGATATACAATTTTTAGGCAGTTTTTTTTTTAATTTATCTAAAATCTGAAAAGATATGGTCAAATTCCCATTCGAGGCCATTAATTTTCCTTTTAAGCATACCTCAAGGTCCTTCTAAAAAAGACATTAAAATAAATGTGACAATATGTGAAATAAAACATGATGGCTATAATATAGTAATTATGGAGAGCTTGGTTTGAATCTGAACAACCACATTTATTATTTTAGAATATATTTGATCATTCTTGCAAGATTATATTATATTACTAGATTGAACCAAGTTCCACTAATCTAAAGTCTTGGGTCCTCCATTTTATTGTTCATTACCTTCCCCTAATGACTTTGAGTCTATAAAGAGGTCTTATAATTTAAAACATATTAATAAATTATTGGATCTCTACTGTTTAGACAATGCTTAGTTTCTTCACCACTAAGGGTCTCATCTAGTTTTAGAATAATTGGGACCTTTGTTCGAATCCTAACACCCACATTCATTTATTTTTTAAATGTATTTGATCATTTGTACAAGATTATCATGTATTACTAAATTAAAACAAGCCTCCCCTAATCTAAATCCATAGGTTCGCCATGTAGTGACAGAAATAATACTTAAATTTACCAAAAAAAAATATTTTTTATTTTTTATGTTTAGAATCCATCCAGTATACACACACACACACACACCAACAAATGTATTTGTGTATGTATATGTATATATGTGTGTGTGTGTGTGTGTGTGTAACAATACTAAGGTTCAATGGCCGTTAAAATTAAGAAATGATATTCATGCCAACACTAACTTAGAGCATAAAGTTTTTATACCACCTCTAAGGCATCTTCATTAACACTACTTTGATTTTCTTCAACAGGTTTCATGATATAATTTTGAAGCCTCTTGCATCCAAATCTCGCTCTACAATCTTATACTCCACATGATTCAATTTGTTTATCTCCGTTGATTTCAATTCAGCTGCCATCCATTGAAAAAAAAATATCACTTGGAAAAATTTTAATTGGAATTAGGATTATATTAGTGTAAAGAGTCATTTTTTTTATTTAATGACTTAATTGACTAATTTCAATAAGTTAATTTATTAAGTCTTTTTTTTCAACTTAATAAAAATTTCAGTCATTATTAAGTTATTAAGTTAATTTTTTAGCTAATATCATTAAAAGATATTCTCCAAAAATCCATATCAAATTAATTAATTTTTATCTTTACCTAAATAAAATTTAATAATTAACATTATTACATATTTCTATAACTTGTGATAATATAGTTCTAGACAATTATTATTTTTATCTTTTTATTTTTTAAATTAAAATTATTTATTTTAATAATTTTTATGAATATTGTTTTATAAAAAAACATTATAAACTACAATAAAATTAATTAACATGTACTAATTTATAATATTAAAGGGTTGTATTCTATTAAACATAATTTAGGTTATGATAATATATAATCTTATTTATGTTTTAACATTTATAATTTATAAGGGCACAAATATGAAAATACGAGTTTCAGATTTTTTAAGTTAAAAAATAAATGATTTAGTGATTTTTGATAATTTTTTGCAGTTTGGTGGAGGGAGATATTCGAATCTATCCAAAACTAACAGTTTTGCTTTTTTTTGTTGTTGCATAATTTATTAATTATTTCCAATTAATTAAAACAATTACAATTCATTTTATTAAACATATAAAATAACTTAAATTTTGGTCAAAATCATTCAAGATTAAATTTTAATTTCTTTCACAAAATAATTTTATTCTAATTAAATTAATTAAATATTTTATTTTATTGAGAACGTTTCTTTCAAAATTTGTACCTCAGTTCGCCACTTAACACGAAAAAGCGCAATTATAGTACTTGTGACATGTAGTATATTACATTGACATTATTGAGCAACAGCTGTGATAATAAGAGAGCAACTAGAGAACTTGTGACATGGTGTACGCAACTTGGAACACAAACACACAAATAAGGGCAGTTGTGAATTCAACCGGAATAACCGGTTACTTTGCAATACTTATTGCACACATGTCAGAATTTAATTGGCTTTATGTCATGTCACAGTGAACCATGCATACATCGGGTGCATAGTAAGAAGACCCTAATAATATTTGATCTGCATATTATATGGCATACATGTGCAGTAATAAGTAACTTAAATTAAAGTTACAACATTTGATATTAAATATTTTGAAGATATTGGTAGCTATGGTATCAGTTACAGTTGAATTGTTTTGCCGAATTGTTTTATATTCTTTTGTGTTTATTGAAATGGCAGTGGTTCGTGAAAATATTGATAGGGAACTTATGCTTTTATAAACTTAATCTAGTTATTTTTATTATTCTTTTTTATAAAGAAAAATGATACTTTAATTTGAAAAAGTTCAATTGGATTGATCAAATAATTAGTTATTTGTGTTTGTCATTGATTTTTAAATTTGATAATATTTATTAGACTCAAATATTTAAGAATATTAATGACTTTATAATGATTAAAAGGTTTTTTTAGATGGTCATCCAAACACTTCAAAAAAAATTTCTCATTAAAAGAAAAAAAAATCTTTTACTTTGGTCATCCAAACAATAAAAATAAGTTAGAACTTTTACTTTTCTTTGATTTTTAAGTAGAAGCAAAAACAAAAATTAACCCAAACATACCCTATGTCAGGGAACAATACTGGTTGTTAATTGCTATTGCGTTTGCTAATACGCAAAAGGATTTTTTTTTTTAATTTTTAATGTTGAAATTTCTTAAAACATAGAACATTTATCTTATATATATATATGAAAGAAGAAAATCTATTTTGACATTTTTTTTTAACATCGAAGTATCCAAATCAATTGGTCGTATACTTAGCAATATACTCTTCGAATTTGAAGATGTTTTGTTCATAATATATAGTCATTTGATTAATGCGGCTACAACACATTCATGTGACTTTTTTAGCAATTCACTTCTTAAAGTCATTAGTGTTAAGTATCTTATTATAATTTCTGTCAGTGTAAAAAATTTAATAGAAGGAAAATTCCTCAATTTGAATTGAAAAGATATAAGTATCTTTCATACCAGATGATATTATATATTTTAAAATTTTATTTTAAATAATATAACATTCATTAATTAGATATTAACATAATATAATTATATACTTAAATTTTATTACAAAAATATTAGTCACTTAATAAATAAAAATATTATATATTACATTATTAAGATAAAATTTGAGATAATAGAGTCCATGACTCAATGAGCCGCAGGCAAAATAAGTAGAAATAAATAGAAAAAGGAGAAATCCGAGCTGGCGAAAAAAGATCTCTTAATGAATAGCTTTTGTTATACCACGAGCGAGGGTATATAATGTTTATAAAAACGCAGCCCTATTTTCATAACCTTACTCATCTTAACACTCGAGTCTCTAGGGTTTCTTTGTCTCTCTCTCTCTCTCTATCTCTATCTATTCTCTCAGCAACAATGGCAGACGAACCGCAATACTCATCAGACGGCACACCCAGTAAACGCAAATACGAGGACCAAACGACGCCTCCTTCGGCCGCTGCGCGCAGGCCCACGGGATTCTCTGCTCCGGATCCCGCCGTTGCTCCTACCTCCTACAACAGCGTCCCTCCGCCTGCCGATGAATTCCAAGACTTTCAGGCTGCCAAGCGCCGCGCCGAGCAGATCGCGGCTCGTCTCTGCAACTCGGTTTCCGCTGAAGCCAAGCGCCCTCGCGTTGAGAACGGCTCTGGCGGCTTCGATTCCGCTGATAAAGGTTTCAGCTCCCCTCCCTCCGGTATATTTACTTGTCCACGTGTACCAACTTTTTCTCTATATTTTTACTTGATCTCTTTTGTGGCCGAGTGTTCTACATTGAATTGAAATGATTTTATGGTCTTATTTGTTAGTTCCTTTAATAGTATTTAGGGTTTCGTTTACTGTTGTGAGGATGAAGCATCTTTGCTTATGAGTTTTATTTTTTTTAAAGAAATTCTCTCTGTTATGTCGATTGTGACCCCCATTTGGGCTTCATTCTCTTTGATTCTTAGTGGTTGGTGTGACTTTCAGCGTTTTATGTCAATCTTTTTCATTGTTCATGTGCAATGATTTTGTTTGTGGATCAAAACGGAGTGATTTTGATCTGATTCAAAACAGATTTGAAGTCTATTCCAGCTCCTTCAGCCATACCAGTTTCATATGGTGGATATCAGAGCATGGGTACAAGCAAAAAGATTGAGATTCCAAATATTAGGGTTGGTGTTATCATTGGAAAGAGCGGAGAGACTATCAAATACCTTCAACTTCAATCTGGGGCAAAGATTCAGGTGACTCGTGACACAGAGGCCGACCTCAATTCTCCTACTCGGTCGGTTGAGCTCATGGGCACACCTGAACAAATTGCTAAGGCAGAGCAGCTTATAAATGATGTTCTTGCTGAGGTAGGACTTGGCATTCTTAATCGCTCATTTATTCCTTTCTTGTTTATTTATTGGTTTACTTGATATAAGTTTGTGCCTTTTGTACGGTTTTAGATCTTTAATGTATGTTCCTTTTGATCTATGGAGTGTACTGGCATTTAGACTTTGATTGCTGATAACTTATTCCATAAACTTGGGCCAGGCTGAATCAGGTGGCTCTGGTATAGTTGCTCGAAGGCTAACTGGACAAGCTGGCTCTGACCATTTTGCAATGAAAATTCCAAACAACAAGGTAATCAGAAGCTCTGATTGTTAGCTTTACTGTTTGGCTTCCGATTGTCCCTGATGATGCGCCTCAAACTCAGGTTGGTCTGGTAATTGGTAAAGGAGGTGAAACTATAAAAAATATGCAAGCCAGGACTGGAGCTCGTATTCAGGTGTGTCATCTATAATAATTATCACCTTTGCACCAGAATATTCTTATTCAGCAGTGATTCAAATTTACCTTGTATGGTTTATGTTCTAATTGTATATTCCACAGGTGATACCTCTACATCTGCCTCCAGGCGACACTTCAACGGAAAGGACGGTGCAGATTGATGGGACAAGTGAACAGATTGAAAGTGCAAAACAGTTGGTTAATGAAGTCATCAGTGAGGTAAATCTTGTGGTTTGCTGGTTTGCAGCTTTTGGCTTATTTACTTCTGCATGTGAGCTGTTTCTGCACGTGAGCTGTTTCTGCACGTGGTTAAATCTATAGCCAAGAAAGGAATTATTCAAATGGATCATGAATTCTGAATGCTTTATTGATGTATTTTGCTGTATCCCTTTTGTTTTCATATTAATTTTTTGGTAGCTGGTCTTTCTACCCTGCTGCTACAATTGAATCTCTTAGTTATGCTCACTAGTGATATTATTCTACCCTTTTATTGTTTAGACTGGATCTTGTTGGTGGTTTATGTTTGTCACTGCAGGGCACAGTGAGTCTTACTGTCCATTAGGTAAAGTGTGGTACATGTATATTTTTCTTGGTCTTCTGTTTTATTATCAACTAATTTTTCTCTCTCTTCTCTGTTTATATCTTCATCCTCTTTATATCATAGTAAGGGTTCTGCAGCTCTTCCTTTTTCCTATAATACTAATAATTTATTAAATAATCCTATAATACTAATAATTTATTTAATAATCTTTCTTCTTCAAAGTCAATATATGACTGCTGTTGGTGAAACCCTTGTATCTTTTCCATAGTTATCCCTCTTGTTAATAATTATGAAGTGGATTGTTCTCGGTCATTCTGTTGTTCCGCTATTTTCAGTACTCCTTTATAACTGGTATGGTTTATTTAAAGCTGACGGAAGATAAATTTTCTGGGCAACATATTTGTAACATGCTATTTAGTTGCTTTTACATGAGTTGTGTATCTATATCATCATCTATTCTTCCCTATGGAAATGTACACCTATTTTGCTGCTGATTCTGTTGGCATGTAAGATAATATCTTATCTTAGCACTACACTTATTTGGATCTCAATGTCTAGGTGGATCTCAGCTATGTGAATTGAGGATTTAATGGAGAGTAGTTCCTTATTTTTGTGATTAATTGTGATTATCAGTAGTTCTCTGAGGTGCAGTGTTGATTATTGGATATTAAGTTCATGAGATAGGTTTTGATCTTATTCTATGTTTAGGTTTTTCTACCCATTTCACAGCGCTTATATCTTATCAGCGTTCGAGTAGAATATTACTTTAGTTGTATTACCAAGGGAGTGCAATTGTGGGATTATAACTTGTTTTGTCACCAAATATGCTTATTAATCATCTATCATATCACTGATGCTGTTATTGAGAACTATTGTAGGGTTAGTGTATTTTGGGCTATTTGGTCACACCAACATGGATCACTTAGTGTTGGTGTTCCCTCAGCGCTGCTCTGGTATGGCTCTATATCCCATTTCCTGATATTTAGTAATGATGATATTTTCGAGGGAAGCTGCAAGTATATATTTACTGGAGTTACAAGGTTGCTGCAATGGATTTTTTAATGGAACATGAGCTTTAGGATAATCTCCTTTGTAGTGTTGGCTATTGATAAATTTTCTTTTATACATATTCTCAGGTTTTAAGAAAATATTTTGATATTAACTGGCTAATATTTGAGTTAAATTCTTTTAATTAAATCTGGCTTTGGTGGTTATGATTGTTCTAGAGAAAATTTCACTAGTCAACTCTCCTGTATGTGCTCCTTAATTTTGCTGGTATTCTAACTGCCTCCCATATTGTGAAGCTTATATCAAAAAGTTCAATTCATCAGTGCTTGGGGTTAAAGCCATTAACTGCTTTATGTTCTTGTAAAATGTTGTTGATTTGCCCTGTATATTGCTGTGAATAGATTTTTGAAATTTAGTGCTTGAAATTTGTGCCATTGGTTCCTATGCGCCTTATATAACTGGAATCTTTTTAATTGGGTGTAAACAAATGTTATAAGTTGTATTAGCTTCAACTAATCTCGGCAAGCTTCGTGTGTGTACAATTGTCTTCATTTTTTAAAGTTGCAATTCAAGATTTTAATTGAAACCATTTTGACTGCATAGAAGGGTTTTAATATTGTACTTTTACTTTGTCCATATATAATTGACAATAGCTAAAACCTCTCAGTTAGTATATTTCTTGAGACCGTCTTTGTAATTGCATTTATTTTAAGGTTTTTGATTAATTATTGATGGCTGTCCACTATACCAAGTTCCTTTGCTATGGGAAATAAATATGTAAGAGCTGCTTCCATTGAATTAGTACACTGGTGCATCTTCACGTTTTCTAGTTGACTGTTCCTGTTAAGGTCCGAAGATTTACTTCATTTGACTTCATTTTAATTAATAGTGAAGTTACTAAGAACTCCAATTTACCGGTCTAAGTATATTGATCTTCTAGGATGTCTTTACTCTTAATTTGATGCTTCTGTTAATTTCAGTGCGTCAATTAAATCTTTTGGCTAGATTTTGTATTTTGTAAAAACTTTGAACTCATTGCCGGTCAGTGGCAGTGGGTCTTGCTTTTGTAAGCTTGTATTGTACTTGTGGTTCTTTTTTTTCCCATTCACTTCAAATAGAGAGAGGATGGGCTTCTGCAGGAGTTTACTCAATAACCCCATCAACCAGTACGGTATGTAGGCATTTATTTTAATAATACCCATTCCCTATATAATGTGAACTCGGTTTGCTGCTGTGCAGATCTACTTGTTTATTTTTGTGTTCCCTTAATCTGGATTTGCGATGTTTTTTACTAGTTGTTTACATACATATACACTCTCTGTCTGCTATATTGCATATATATTCCATAATTATGGATAAGTCCAATCTAGTTGTTTACATACATATACATTTTCTGTCTGCTATATTGCATATATATTCCATAATTATGGATAAGTCCAATCTAGTTGTTTACATACATATACATTTTCTGTCTGCTATATTGCATATATATTCCATAATTATGGATAAGTCCAATCTGGTTATATATGTCGAAACAATTTTGTGCAGAATCGTATTAGAAACCCAGCAATGGCTGGAGGATATTCCCAACAAGGTTATCAAGCACGTCCTCCTACAAGCTGGGGCACACCTGGGGCTCCTTCAATGCAGCAACCTGGTTATGGTTATGTGCAGCCGGGAGCATATCCTGGTCAAACACCTCAGTATAACATGTCTCAGCCTCCTTATGGTGGCTATCCTTCCCAACCAACACCTGGTGGATATCCTGGCAATTGGGACCAGACACCAACACAGCAAACTAGCCAGGGAAGTGGTTATGATTACTACAGTCAACAACCATCCTCTCAGCAACCACAAGCCCCTGGTGGTTCAGCAGCACCAGCAGATAGTACTGGTTACAGTTACAGTCAGCCACCAGCTTCTGGCTATAATCAGCAGGGCCAAGGTTATGCTCAAGATAGCTATGGTGGATACCATGCACCTCAGTCAGGCTATGGGCAGGCAGCGCCATATGATCAGCAACAAGGCTATAATTCTGCAGCTGGTTATGGTAATGTGAACAACACAAGTCAGGAGGGTCATACTCCTTCTTATGGAGCTCAAGGAGATTCAACACAGGCTCCTCCACCAGTCCAGTCATCTGCTGCGATGGGCCAGCAGGGTTATGGTACCGGCCAGCAGCCTAGTCCAAACACTGCCAGTTATCCACCACAAGGAGCTACTCAGCCCAGTTATGGCGTGCCTCCAACTACGCAGAGTGGCTATGGGAGTCAGGTCCCACCCCAGTCTGGGTATGCTGGCTATGGGATGCCTCAAGCACAGAAACCTCTTGCCAATCCACCTGCTTATGGACAGACTCAGCAGTCACCTGGCTCTGCTGGTGGTTATGGACAGCCTGGATATTCCCATTCACAACCACCACCTTCTAGTTATGCACAACCAGATTCGGGTTCTCAACGTGCACCACCATCCAATTATGGTGCTGCAACTCAGCCAGGTTATGGAAGTGCAGCATATGGTGCACCACCAGGAGGTAGTCAGGCAGGTTATGGTCAGGGGCCGCCGTCTTACTATGGTGGTGGGTATACACAGCCTGTATACACTGCTGATGGGAATGCAGCACCTTCTGCTCAGCCTGTTCAACAGGGTGGAGTAACCAAGTCACCACAAAGTTAATCACATGTAGTGAGCTGGAAACATTCACTTTTTGTTGCTGTCTGTTTGAGTATGGTTAATTGTATTCGTATGGTTAGGTCTGGTTAGGTTTAGTAATGTTTTAAGACTTTAGTAAGTGTTTCTCCCTTAAAGATTAGCGTGGATGGTCATATTTCTTCTTTGTTCAGCCTCTCACCTTTATACTCACTTTTTTTGGTGTGTATTCTCTGTATCTGGTTCTTAAAATGTTCTTTTGCCGCAAACCGTTTGGCTTTTGTGAATGTTGGAGTATGTTAAAAGTTGTCATAGATATAAAAATATTTTTGGTTGAATGGAGGCTACTTAAGTTGTATCTAATGTTGCGCTGTGTCTCAACGTTCTACGTTTTTGGTTTCTTGGTTTTTGCTTTTATTTGTGTTTTTTGTTCTGTTGATTTTTTTTTTGGGGGGAATATTTCTTTGTGATTCTTTGGTCTTGTGTTGGTTCCTTATCGGTTGGAGCTAAGATTTTGTGATATCGTAGTAGTAATTGCTACTCGCCATTTAAACCAAAATAGTTTCTTTTTTTCATTAAGTTGAGGAAGATAAGTAATATGGTCCATGCCTTCATGGATGGTGGTGCTTTAGAAGACGGTACACATTTTTCCTCGAAAGAAAATTGTTATTTTTTTTTTAATTTTTAAAAGAAGTGTAAAGTTTAACGTCTTTTTTTAAAAAAAAAAACCAGTGTTTAATGTACTATTAAATTATATAATTTAGTCTAGTCAATGTTGAATTAATCATAAAGTCATTTGGCTTAATAAAGTGTTTGGATGCCTGCATGAGAGAATATATATATATATAATAATTATTATATGATGAGAAAATTTTCACTTTATTTAAGGGAAGATGTCACTAAAATATTTAAAAAATATGAATTTTAATATTTTAAAGGTATCTTCACCTTATAAAGTGAGGATATTTTCATTAAAAAAAATTATATATATATATATATATATATTGTCACTATTTACACTAAAAATTAACTGGGACCACTTAAAATTAAGTTTATTATAGCATAATCTAAATTTCTACACACTTACAAAGAAGATCCAAAGTAAAAAAGTAAAAAAAAAATCACATGTCAAACAACGGGACATCAAAACTCCTAACGTACTATATATGGTTAATAAAAGATTGACAACAATACAACAAATAACCTTATAATATAAATTATTAAAATTGTACCATTAAAAAATTATTTTTGAAATCCTTTTTAATTCCATTGGTTGAGAATGTGAAATCTTTGAAATTTAATATAATGAAAAGTGAATGAGCAACCATGATTGTGAAATAAATAAATCATGACAATTTTAAAATAATAATTATTGTTATATGCTATTTTTTAACTTTTTTAACTTTGTACAGTAAAATCTCTTTATACTTATAATACTGGAATCAAAATAATTTAATTAATATGAAAAAGTTATAACTTAATAGAGATATAATTACAAAATTATTATTTTGACTTAATTATCCTCAATGCAAGTAATATAGAGGTAAATTATGCACAACCTAATAGTTAAATAATAAATCATGTCAAATCCAATATATAGCTATTGATAAAAGAAACAGACATAATTTTAAGAAATTAATACGCGCATTTATGTAGTATCAGGAATATGCAAAGTCATCTTAAAAATATAAATATTTACATTTCCTATAATATTTTTATCTCAATGTAAATTCTATAAATACTATATAAGGATTTAGTAACAACTCTAAATAACAAATTATTGTCCAAAACAACTTTTGAAACTTATTTTTTCTATATTAAACCTTTAATATAATACGACAAATTTTTTTTTTTACAACACACTAAAAATTATTCTTGAAAGGAGGGCAAATTTTTTTTTAACGGGAGTTTAGAAAAAAAAAATTAACTTATTACATTGTGATGTTTATCCCTAACTAGGACTAAAATTTTTTTTATCACTACATAGATGTTATTCTTATATAAAGTATCACTTTAAAGATGTTTTATTATAATACTAGTTACGATGTTATAATATATTGACATACTTTTTTTTCAATTAGAACATTTTTATGATAAGTTAAAATAGTAATAAAATTTAGTTCCTAAATGATTTCAATTTATTCAATAGATATATAATTTATTCATTTTATAAAATAAGTCACTAACTCCGATTGAAAAAAAATATATTTCATTTACGAACGTGTTTGAAAATAAAATAAAAACTCTGTTATTATATAAAAATGAATAAAACATAATGGGGTTTGAATGATTTTTTCTAGGCTAGACTAGGCTATGATTGTCGGAGATTTACTCCTCCCGTATTAATGAAATAGATGTTTATATCTATCCAATTTTTAGTTATCAAATGTGGAGATCAACCTGCATAATTGACAACTATCACAAATGATTCAAATAGGGGTTTGTTTATGTTGGAATTGCTCAACGGTAGAGCATTGATGATGATAATTGTAGGATCATTAAGATATATATTAGATCTGTTGAAGAAAAATCAATTTTTTATATTTTTTATAAAAACTTTTAGGATCGTTCTCATACAATATATAAAAATTTGTAATCTAGAAATCGTACCTTGAAAATTCGATTTGACTTTTTCCGCTGAAGTGATTTAGGCTCCTAGATCACGATCTCTCACCACCACTCATGTTAGATTACGATTCGTCACCACCACTCTTGTTAGATCACGATCCGCCACCAAATAATCTTTCAGGTTATGACTCAAGTTTGATCTGCACTTGACGTGTGGGCACCTTTATCACCACTAAAACAACTAGCACGAGAAAATTTTTTCTCTCAACAATAGAGAGAAAAATATTTTTCTCTGATATGTATAAAGTGGTTGCTCTATTTTTCTTTAGAGAAAATAAGCTTTATTTTATATCTCTCTTTAGTGAAAATCCTAGGCTTCATTTTTTATATTACTTAATTCTATTAAATCAAGTTTGATTTAAATTAAAAATAATAAACCATAAGTAACGTTACTTCTTTTTTGTCATAGGGGCCCACATTGTAAAATAAAACAAGGCCCATTAGACACAAGTACATTACATGGAGCTTCCCACTAAATAATATATTTAGGCTTTTAACCTAAATAACTAGTTACCTTACTTATTAATTTAGTAGTGGTGCAGTCAATTAAATGAGCTAACTCGTGGATCATTTGGGAACATACAATAGTGGCTACAATAATTAGGCTTGTAATTAAACTAGCCCAATTATTTAATTCAAATATACTCCACCAAAAGATTGTAACTGACTTCCATAATTATATGTTCAAATAATAATTTGTCCCAAGTCACGTCGATTTCTTTACTGCATAATCATTTGTACCGCATCGTTAATTAAATCGATATCTTAAATGTCTAATCGATTTAATTACATCTTATTCCTTGATACTTATTAGTTTTCTCTAATGATCATTTTCAAAATACTAAATATGTTGACACACTCTGGCCAGAAAATTCTATGATCAAGTGCTGAAAACCCATCAAGAGATGTGTTGTACAAATTTTATATTGTTAATTTATAACTCCAATACTCATAATTGCTCCCACCAAGATACTGGGTAATCTTGACCACAATTGTGTGTCGTGCCCATTAGTAACTCAAATAGAATAACAATTATAATCATGAAATCATAACTAGCTCAAAATTAAGATTACAGTTAAATCAATGCCTATGAGATTTAATAAGTCTGACAGTCATTTCAAGGTTAATTAAATCTCATATGTGATCTAACTCAATATAGTCAAACTACATCAGTAAATTCATATATGATTAAGACAAATCATTCAATGAATTTACTACAGTCTAAATATAAATAGAGCACTCAACTCTATTTATCAACTGCGAACTAAATTTATTTAATTATAAGATAACTTGTATTATGTATTCTGTGAATCCATATGATGATCAAATAAATACATATAGTATGATTAAACGAACATTATTCAATATATATTTATGCAATTGAAACTATCTCAAATATTTTATTAATCATAAAATAAATTAATACACTTTAAAATAGCATATAATCCCAATAAGATCTTCATTTACTGCCATAATTTGACTATCATTCCCAATACTCAATAGTGGAATAGCTCCATCGTTGCCACAGCCTCAAATGGAAAGGTTGTAGCTATTGGTGTCAATAAAGTACAATTCTTAACATATGTGACTTATATAGAAGTTGAAGCTATTGATTGCAGGTTATAGGTGGCAAAAGAGGCAGCATTATCATCAGTGATCAATGAGACTAATTTTCAAGATGTTGCTTGTTGAGTGCTTATTTAACATACAATTAATGAGAGATCCAAAAGCATACCTTTTAATTCCTAAATGTGAAAGCAGATCACAACGAGATTATGTTATTGTCAAGTTTATTAGAGATGGATGATAATCTTATGAAAAATCCTCATGTTACTGTATGATTATGGTTGAGGGATAATTATAATAAAAGCCTTCAATCATAATAAAAGAAAATATGAGAGATCATATTGCAAGAGGCCACTGCCTCTTTCTCTCATTTTCACACTAAATACGTTCTATGCATTGTCATGTTTCTCACACTTATCACACACCTCTATTTTAGATACAACAAGTGTATTTATATAAAAGTTAATGCGAGCAATTGAAGTTAGCCAAAAGACTTAATAACTCTTGAAGTCTAAATAGACTTAGTCACATGAAACTCTATCTAAAATAAGCTTTTAGACATTTTGTTGGGTTGGTCCAATCCATCATGGGATGTCAATTCCAACAGTGTTAATTTAATGAATAAAAAAAAGCAATAAAATAGATATATGTTATCATGTAATTTCAGAAATACTAAGCAAAACAAAAAGGATTTTCAGGATGTTGAATGTCAATACACCGCTATATCTTTTAATACATATGTCAATCCTTTAGTTATTCTAGCTTTAGGAACAAATATACATATTTGTTGTATGGCCGAATACATTTCAAGTGGAAGTCATGAATATATACATATATACATACATACATACATAACCCTAAAAACTAAAAAGAAACTCATTTTGGTGAACGAGGGCATGCGTTTACCAACAACACTCGGGCAAAGAAATGACACAGCTACATACGAAGTTAATATATCATGGATTTGAGACCCTCTCCTGATCTGAGCACTCCTGAACTTATACCATATGTGTTTTAATATTAGTGAATGATTAAAATTTAATTATTTTTTTCGTTTATTAATCATCAATTATATTAATAATACTTGCTCGAATATAAGTTCAGATCAGAAAAAAAATCTTAATCCATATATCATATCATTTGTTTGTTTGTGATATTTCTTTTACCGAACTAGGCCAACTATCAATGAAAGAAAGAACCTAGATTTTACACAAAGGTTGACTTTGACGCACATGACATGGCAAAATTTGATTACTCACTGGATTGCAGCGGAAACAGTCCACTGCAGAGAATAGCCAAACCAAACCACTCGTCTCAGTCACCGCGACTGTGAGACGAACATATGAAGCCCTAGTCTGGCTCTCTCTCTCTCTCGCTCTGTCTCTTTCAAAACGCAAACGAAGGTACGGACGTTCGAAATTCCCTCTCTTCATCTCCTATGCATTTTGATGTCCGTGATGTCTAGATTCTAACCGTCTGTGTTTTAGATTCTGAACATTTACGTTTCAGCTAATTTATCAATTAGGATTCTATATGCCTTATAAATATTTATTCTTCGTGCGGATTTGCTTTATAGCTTGAAACTGTTTATGCCAATGTCCTCGATTACTTGGAACTTCGAGTGGGTTTGTGTTTTTTTTTTAATTGGGGGGGGGGGGGGTGGGGGTTCTGTGTGGGGGGGTTGGGGTTCTGCAACTGCAAGTGATTTATGAATAAAGTAGCTAATTGATTCACTGATTTGGAGCTCAGTATTCGTGTCTCAAGAGAACTTACGAAAATAAGTTGCTGGATTTTGTTTGGGCTCTTACTTTAGAGTGGTATTTGCTTGAATTGGAATTTTGAATTTCTCACATTCAGGGGTTGTTTGATGGAGAGCTCCTCTTTATTTTCTTTTCAGTTTAGTATATATGCCTAAGTATCTTATTTTATTTGGTTGTGAGTAGTTTGGGGAAGCAATGGCATCCAAGCTGGTGCAGTTGCAATCCAAGGCTGCCGAGGCCTCAAAGTTTGTGGCCAAGCATGGAACTTCTTACTACAGACAGTTGTTAGAACAGAACAAGCAATACATTCAGGAGCCGCCAACTGTTGAGAAATGTAATCTTTTATCCAAGCAATTGTTTTACACTCGTCTTAGCAGGTTTGTCACTTTATCCTGTTTTTGTAGTAATTATCTACTTCTGTATGTTCTGATTGTGTTGATTTATTGTCTGAACTCCTATCCTTATTTATTTTATTTTATTTTTCAGTAGGTTTCCATCATATTGATTTTTGTGGTCCTAGATTAGCTGATGAAACTCATGGACTGCCTTGGCTAGTATTTCCTTTACGGAGAATGTAGAAACTGCAGAAATAAGTCAAGCAAGAAAATCACATTGCACAAAATTTCAATTCTCCTATTAGAGATAAATAAATATATTTATTAGTTATCATGAATCATAGATTGAATTGTGTTAACCTAACCTACCATTCATTAACAGGACAAAAATTCCTTATAGATTTTTCATTTGCTTCTTTCTCTCTTGTGTTTTACATGTCCTTGTTGATGACTGTTTACTAAGTCATCTAACATCAATTTGTCAATCCACCGATTTTGAGAAAAACAGCTAAGGCCATATCATTCAGGTTATCCATATATGTTTTTGATATATCTTTTTCTTATGTGATACAGTATTCCTGGGCGATATGAAGCATTCTGGAAAGAGCTTGATTATGTGAAGCACTTATGGAAGAACAGGCAGGAACTCAAGTTAGAGGATGCTGGTATTGCAGCATTGTTTGGGCTAGAGTGCTTTGCATGGTACTGTGCTGGTGAGATCATAGGGCGGGGATTTACAATAACTGGCTACTATGTTTGAGAGTTGCATCAAAAACAGCTTCTAAAGTTGAATTGATGAAAGCTTCCCAGCATTTTATATATTTGTTATTGTTCTGTCACCTTAACATACATGCTATAGTTTTGTGCTCTGCGAGAAAATTGAAAACCGAGATAGGAACAACTCATTTGTGTTAACAAACTTATTTTCGTTTTTCTTTCTTTTTCATCCCATAATAAAATGCACAGCTTCTATCACAATGGCCGCTGGCAATTTTTGGTCATCAGATGTTAGCAATGTTCATTCAGTTTGTTGAAGGAGGTGCTTCCCATGAGGCCATTCACTTCGTTGTGGAGACTGATTTTGAATTTGATCTTTAGATTTCTTTGAAAATGGTTATCATTCGCCCCCACAAGTTTTCTGGTCTTTGCCCCATTTATTAAACTAGCTACTAGGCGGTTTTGATAATTTGCAGTATTGTATTTCTTAGATCTTAGTGAGCCACTAACCTTTTAGAAAAATAAAAGCTGTCATAATAAAATGGGAGGTCACTTAAACGACAATTTTATTTCTACCAATGACGGGACAATTTCTCTGCTTAGTATGTTTCCACATATTACTGTATTAGAGCAAAACCTGATGCAGCACCGGATCTATGCACGTATAAATTCTTTGCTTAGCATTCACACAAACACAGGGAGGTATAGCCAATGAGCCAATGAAAACAAAATATATCATAAATACATTCCACATCGGAGAATTCTAGACTGGAGATGGAAAAGCACAAAGATTTATATTTGATTATTTTTCAGTAAATGACGACCACAGCAACAAAAAGCCGCGGTATTCCCCAGTCATAAATATTCCCTCATTGTATCGCTAGTTTCCTGTATAAGAATAAAATAGAGAAAGACCAAAATTCTTGAACGGTATCAGTATTTTTCTCTCTCCTTGCTCAAGATGTAATATTACTCGAGTAAGCTTGCCTCTTAATCACCTTCAAAAGAGCTGATTCCTAAATGCATTAATCATTCTTGGCGAGAAAAACAGAACAAATGCCAAGATCGAACCAAAGAACATTTTGATGGCATATCTCACAGGGTTATGGTCATCCTCTTGAGAGATATTCTTAGGGGCAGACATGGCTAATGCCGAAGGTAGAGCTTCTATTACTGCATCTGCCAAATCTGTGATGAAGGAAGGGGTGCAATTCAGAGCAGGTACACGTCCCCAATTTTCAATGCCGGATTCAAGAGCCAATTCCTTGTACTCCATGTCAATCTCTTCAAGAGTTTCAATGTGCTCGCTCACAAAACTGGAATTTCAGGAGGAAAATTAGTTTACTTTCTAGACTATATCTTCGAGCTCATATAAAGTACACAGCCAAGACTTCAGTAAGTAATGTGTACCTGACTGGAATGGCTAGAAGACTCTTGACACCTTTCTGGCCAAGCTCCACAAGAACTTCATCAGTGTAAGGCTTCAGCCATTTTACAGGCCCAACTCGACTCTATCCAAAAAAGGAAAAAGAAGAAAATTGAGCATTACAAGCAATTAACAGATAGCTTAACCTAGTGTAAGGGAAGACGAGACCAATGCTCAATGAGTCTTTGCTACAGGCTGCAGACAAAAAAGAGAAGTTATGAACTAAAGTTTAGAACCAAACCTGGTATGCCAAAGTATGATCATTGTTGATTCCTCTATATTTCAACCTCTGCATGATTAGGTAGATACACTCTTCCATCTGATCTCTGTATGGATCACCAGCTTTCTCAACATAACTGACAGGTACACCATGGGCACTGAAGAATATCATAACCTAGAGTTCCACAAAATTAGTGAACATGTGTAAAGAGATAATCTCATCAAATGAAAACCAGTCGGACACGCCAAATTTCTGCAAAGGAACCAT
The DNA here is from genome assembly GCA_002013955.2 of Citrus medica. Taxonomy (NCBI): domain Eukaryota; kingdom Viridiplantae; phylum Streptophyta; class Magnoliopsida; order Sapindales; family Rutaceae; genus Citrus; species Citrus medica. The sequence goes on along the minus strand of MKYO02031847.1, from coordinate 548,568 downwards.
GCAAAAGGTGTATGCAACAACAATTAAACTCACCTCCTCAGGCTTTTGGAACTTCTCTAGCTCTTTCTGAATCAAGTCAGCCATAGAGTTGATGTATCCTTCTCGTTGATACCAGGACCTTATAATAGACACAGGCAGCCTTGATAGATATGCGTCTTCCCTGAAAGATTACTCTCACTCAGAACAGATTATAAAGCAGGGCAAAATCGATTACTACTGGCAATAAACTGCCAATTGACGCTTGCACAACAGTACCTAAATATATTCTGGAGAACACGGATGCTTGACCCCGTTGTAGAGATAGAGAATTGTGGATAAAGTGGCAGCACAACAAGCCTTGTGATTCTGTCCCTTTTAATCTGTTGCATATAATAGATATCATTTTAACTATATTTTCTCTGTTATTTATCTACTAAAACACAGTATTATGCAATTATGAGCTTAAACACAGATATAAAGTCATTGAAAAACACAGGCACATCAAAGGAACAGACAAACATAAGACTACTGAACGTCAAAAGTTTTCAGAGAATCTAATTATATTTCAGGCAAATTGGATTCCATCATAAGAAAACAGTTACTAAGAAAGTGAAAATGTGGGACAGCCACCTGCTGAACAGCTTCTTCAGTAAATGGATACCAATAACGCATTCCAACATAGACATTTACGGGCAAGTTTTTTGCTTCTAAAGCTGTTTTAAGTGCTTGTGCCTGCAAAAAGATTTTCAAACCATGAATACAGACTGAAGTTTTACTCACAAAATGGTAGCAATACAGCATAGGTTTTAAGACATAGTTCACTTCTTGTGGGACAAGTATGTCGAATGAAATGAAAAACTACTTAGACAAAAGCAACAAAAATACATGTTCCACCTGCTCATCTGTTATTTTGCGCAATGGTGAGCCACCTCCTATGGCAGCATATCCTTCTTTACTTTTGGGAGCCCGTACCACAGAAATCAACTTTGCCAAGGGCCACTGAAGAAACCGAAACAGCCTGGGAAGACGTATAATGTCCTTTATCAAAAACAATAACCATTAGTATAACTCTATATTTGAAGCATACAAATATAAAATAGAAAAAAAAAAGATAACAATAAAATTACAAAGGTGGGGATGAAAGAGAAAGAATCCGACATACTGGATCTGCAAATAAATTGAACAGAAATGGCTGAACATCATGAAGCGTGTCAGGCCCTCCAAGATTCAGAAGCAACACCCCAACCTTATCTTCTGCGGCCTGTGCATGAGATTCATATTCTACAGCATTTTCACCATATGTTGCTACTCCTGCAGCACAAATCCCTGCAGGATTTCTTCTCTGCACAGGACCGCAAAGATAAGATTCCCTGACAGTATATGCGAGCGATTGAGAGGAAACTCTATCGACATTATTCAATCCCTCAGATGACTGGCAGGACACCGATACGATGTGAGAACCTAATCTGTCAATGAGACAACCCAACTTCAGCATTGAGTATGGATATAAACTTCATCTTCGTAATATCCACTGATCACAGCTGCATTCTATTGTCTATTGAAAAATCACAGGACAAGATAAAATTGACAAGCCTAAAATGCTGAAAAACTCATAGCCTCGTCTACATATCCATACGTTCAGACGAAGCATGGATCTTAGAAAAGTTTCTATCTGAAGAAACACTGATGTAGTAGCTTTGTAACTTATTTTGACACAAATTTTTTAAGCAATGACAATTATCATATGTTAAGGTAACATAACGCGTAATGCAAAATAATGACTACTGCACGGCATTCAGACACTATAATATTGATTAGTTAATAAGAAAATCAATCAATCTAGCATAATTCGAAAATAGAAATTAATAAAAAAATGCAATTTAATATAAGAATAACAGAGCTCGTGATATGAAAGCAAATGCAACAAATCAAATGAGAATTACAACGTCTACGAAATATAATAAATTAGGACAAAAAAAAAATCAAATACATGGTGGAAATATCATAGGATCCTTAAAACGCAAGCCGCATTAATAGTGCTCAAAACGACCCCGGAAAACAAACACTACAGATTAGATAAACGGCGAACTTAAATAAATTGATTAAATTAAAAAAAAAACTTACGTTTGATTGAATTTATGAAGATTCGAAACAGGGAGCTTCGCGCGTGAAAGAACTCCAGAGCATGATGCGGCGTCCATGGAGTCGATGCTTAACCTCTATTTTCAATTAAAACCGAACCAGAATTGAGAAAATGAGAATGACAAAACGGTATTTTTTTTCTTTATGCTGAGATATTTTCGAGGGTTAGTTGAGACCGAATCTTAAAAAGGAGAAATAAGAAGTCAATGAAATACCTAATATATTTGATTTGGTTTTGGCGTCTTAAGTATGGAAATGAGTATTATTATCGTGGAGTTGAGTCTCTATTACTCTATTAGTTATTACTTCCTTGTTCCTACTACGTGTTTGAAGCGAGACCGGGAAAGTCACGACAGTGGCGTGTAAACGTACAGTTCGTTTTTTAAGAACTTTCCTTTCCACGGTTTTTGAGTCGGCAATAAATAAATCGCGGAAACTTCCTAGCACTCCGTTTTTGAAATTTTGACTGGTTTAGGCACCAAACCGACATTGTTGGTTTACGTCGGTTTCAAACGGATACAGTATTTTTCTAATATTTATTTCATTTAATTATATTTTCTATTGGTTCCTTTTTTTTTTGTTATAAATTATAATTTTAAGACGCGCTCATGCAAAACCCAACAGTAAAACTAGTTTTATTATATAACTAAAAAATGGAACCGCGTTTCATGCGGCTTTAAAAAAAATTTAGTATTATCTTTTTTTTTATTTTACATTTAATGAAATTGATAAAAAAAAAATGAATTAATTTTTTTAAAGATGAGACAGCCTTATAAAAAAAATCTATTAACCATCAATACAAATAAAGAAGCAACGTAAGATAAATAATAAAATGAGAGAATATATTATAAAGTGATTTTATTTATTTCAATTGTGTGTGTACAAAACAGAAAGATGAACACTTCTTTTATAGTTACATAATCACTCCATGAAATTAATGAAAAATTATGGATAATAATTTCTTGTGAGATAGTGAGAGTTATAGGAAAGATAAATATTGCTAATGGGAGATAGTGGGGAAATTAAAAGATATATGTTATGAATATCTACATTTATTTTAATAAATTCATAACACTCCCCATTTAATGTTCATTATAAAGAATATGCCTCATTAAAATCTTTATTAATTGTTATTGTGTAATAACAATCAAATTAAGTATGAGAAGATAAAAATGAAATTCTAGTTATGCAACCCAAGAGGGGGGGTGAATTGGGATTCTGAAAATTATTCAATTCTAAAACAAAATATCATGTAAATCTAAAACGAATTTAAAGCAATAACAATTAAATCAATCACAATATAAAAAGATAAGGGGAGAGAGATTCAAACACGAAGATTTTTACGTGATTCGGCCAACCTCGCCTACGTCCACGCCTCCAAGCTTTCCGGGCTTGAGGATTTCACTAAGCAAGCCTCCAAGGCTTCAAATGCTTACACTTGACTTCCAAGGTGTCAAGAACCTTTACAACAAGAGATTATCCCCAATCTCTTAACCCAAGTGTATCCCAACACTTACAATCACTCAAAGTAAAAGATTACAAATTGTTTTTCTCTCACACAATATTTAAGATTACAAATCAATGCCCAATGTGTGAATAGATGAAGCAAGAATGTGTTTTAAAGCTCTATGAAGATTGTATTCTCGAATATAAGCTCAATGGTCGTGTTGTGATCAACCTTCTTTGAATTTGAATGAGCTTATTTATATCTGGAGCTGAAAGTCTAGCCATTACAAACTGTCGGACAAAAAACGGTTCGTCGTTAGAAGTAAACGGTTAACCGTTTCGGTTGGTCAAAGTTACCGTTGGACCAGATTTCAAATAAACGGTTTGCCGTTTACTATTAACATTTCGCCGTTAACTTCCAGAGACCTGCAAGATGAACATTGGTTATCCATTTACACTAAACGGTTAAGGACTTGCGTGAAGTGGCTTCTCTGGATATTATCGGTTAACCGTTTGTAATAAACGGTACGCCGTTTGACTCCAGTAACCTGCAAAACAAATTTGGCCTTATCAGTTTTCGTTAATCAATGCCAGAGGAGGACAACCTTCAATTATGGGCGTTATCAGTTAACTGTTTAAAATAAATGGTTCACCGTTAGTTTCCAGTAGCCTTCCCATCTTTGGTGTTTTCCGTTAAACATAAACGGCTAGAGGTTTAGGAAATGTGTTGCTCTCAGCCTTTAATCGGTTAACCGTTTTAAATAAACGGTTTACCGTTAATTTTCAGTAACCTTCCCATCTTTTGTGTTTTCCGTTTTTCATAAACGGTTAGAGGTTTAGGAAATGTGTTGCTCTCTGCCTTTAATCGGTTAACCGTTTTAAATAAACGGTTCACCGTTTATAACCAGAATTGCAATTTTAAACGAGTTTTTGTAGAGAATCTCTTTCTAATTTGAAAGTCCATCTTTTATGAAGAAATAAGGCAATGAATAAAAGGGCTTTCGTTTATTAAGAAATATCTCCAATATTTTTGTCAAAAACCATATAAAATTTGTTATCATCAAAATCAATATTATTAACATATTTATGTTAACAATCTCCCCCTTTTTGATGATGACAAATTCTAATCAATGTTTAGCTCCCCCTTAATATGTGCTCCCCCTAAATGTATGGCCAAATTGAGAGATGTTTAATAACATGATTTTTGCTCAAGAAAACATTTTTAAATTCATTCTTAATCTCCCCATTTTAAATCATTCTTAAATACAATAAATCCATTTGAAATATCATAATTATCTCCTCTTTCATCATCAAAGAAAAGAGAGAATAAGAAAATTGCAAATCCGTTAAAGAAGTTACCCGGTTTTGGCAAGCGAAAATTTTGGCAGAGTTTCTCCTTAAAAATGATCAAAACCACTAATACAAAATGAGATAGAACACTTCCAAAAATAGATTAACACCAACGTTTTCTTTCAACAAGCCAATAACTCCATGAACAAAACAAAACAACACTCCAATATCCACAAACATACTAACACTCCAATGTCCAACAATTAGTAATCACAAATCATCAATCATCTAATCATCAAGATAATCACATATTAATCATCAAAACAATATTCAAGAGTCCATATTATTCTCCTCATTTTGACAACATCGAAATGGTATATTACTTTGTCTCTCCCTTTGGACAACAAAAAAGTTCAAAATGCATATTATCCAAAATCATATTGTATGCTCCCCCTAAATATATGGCCAATTTTAAATTTTAACCAAAATGATTTTATTCGAAATCATATCACAATTATCTTCCCCTTCATGGTAAAAGAGAAAAGATAGATGCAATCGAAATAAGATCATAAAAAAGAAATGATTCGATGAAGATATTACTCATTTTGTGCGAGCAAAAATTTTGGCAAAGGTTCCCGTAAAATGAAACAAATCCTCAAATACAAAATAAGATCAGAATACTTCCAAAAATGCTAAACATACCAACAACGCCATCAAGCATCAGTTCACACATAAATATTCATCCAACAGCAAAAGCATCACATAAAAATATCCATCATTAAAATCATATAGAAGTATCAATGTATACCAAAAAATATAAATAGCAACACACAAGGAAACAAAATGTGAAATGTATTTGCGAATATGAGAGTCAGAAACTAAGTAGGTGGTGAAGATGTGAAATTATGGCTCAATTTGGTTGAGGAAGGGCAAAGTTTCGGTCAACATGGAGGAAATCCGTTCGGCTGGCCTTAGGGTTTGGATTTCTAAAGATGAAGAGAAATGATTTTAGCGGTGTGATTTGGCAAGAAAATGAAGAAAAATGAAGGATTGAAGAAAGAAAAAGCTTCGACTGTGCAACAATGGCAGAAACGGTAAGAGGGCAAATGAAGAAGGAGAAGAAACCCTTGGAACAATTTTATATTTGAAGAAAACGGCGAGCCTTTTTCTGTAAACGGTGAGGGAGTAACTTCCAGAGAGCATTTAATGGAAAAACGGTGAGAGGTTAGTCCTTAACGGTAAATGGGTAAATTCCAGTGAGCTTACTATTTTTAAATGGTTTACCGTTTGCCGAAAACGGTAAGGGAGTAAGGTTTAAATCATCAGAGCCTAGTTTCTGGAATTAAACGGTACACCATTTATTGAGAAACGGTTATCTGTTTACTTCATCTATAATTTTGCACATTTAATTTAATTTTTGGCCAGCAAATAATACATTCCAAATTCATTTAATTGATCCAAAAATGTTTTATAAGCTATTTTAATGCATGAGACATAAATGTATATAAGACCAAACATATGAAATCGTATCAAACAATAATGTCAATTTTATAAATGAATGATTATATAACACAATTAATGGCATATGAATATACACATATATAAGAGATGGACAATGATGATAGACAATTAAAAAGATGAAATTAAAGACCATACAATCATCAAAATCAAACAAAAGCATCATGATAAATCACTCAATGTTTACAAGCATACTTTCGCAAATTCATTTATCATGATTCATTCAACAAAATTAATATGGCAAGAATTGTTACCAAAATAATTAAATCATCTTGCCTCATCTTTTTCTCCTAGATCATACTCAAGTGATTATCCTCACAAGCTTTCATCAAGGAACTCTCCACCATTCCTTGATTGTGGTACCTACAAAGAAAACATTCACGTTGTGCCCTTTGGTACCCAAATACTCTTGGGTCCTTGAGTGTTAGCAATTGTTCCTTTTGGAACCCAAATACATTTTACTCCATAATATACTTTTCTTTTAATAGGACAACCAAGCTTCATGTGACCGTTTTGATTACAATAATGACATACAACTTGATTATTAGTAGATGTACTCTTCACAAAGTAGTTCTTATAATACTTTTGTTTCAAATGTGGCTTATAACCAAGTCCTCTTTTATCAAACACATATTTTTGTGAATTAATCAAGTTATCCAACATCTTTTGTCCATTTGTAAATTTTAAAACAATCTCATTTAACTCATTGCTCTTCTTCTTAAGCATTTCATTTTCTTTTTTCAAGTCATCTATGTGATATTCTAGATGCTCATGTGAAGTGCTAGGTTTCTCATTTGATAATGCAACTCTATCATGCAATGTTTTATTCTCTAATTCTAGGCATGTAATCTTTGCACATAGAGATTCATTTTCATTTTTGAGCTCTACCATTTTCTTTTTAAGACATGCATTCTTTTTACCAATTTTCATCCACTCATCATACAATTCTTTAAACGCATCATGTAATTCATCATAAGTAGGAAGATCATTTACCTCATCAAGTTCATCATCCGATTCATCTCCAATTGCCATGAGAGCTAGATTTGTCATTTCTTGATGCTCTTCATCATCACTTGTTTCCTCATCGCTATCATCCCATGTGGCTACCATTGCTTTCTTCTTGAGCTTGTTGAGAAGAGGGCATTCCGTTCTTATATGGCCAGGCTTCTTGCACTCATAACATTTGATTACTTCCTTCTTCTCCTTTCGGTTCTTGAGGTCTCTAAATTTTCTTCGCTCACCGGATTTCTTAAAAAGTTTTCTGAACCTCCTAGCCAGCATATCCATCTCCTCCTCATCCAGCTCGCTTTCCTCATCACTCTCATGTTTCGAGGCTTTGAGAGCAATGCTTTTCTTCTTCTCCTCATTGCCTCTTTCGGCTGCCAAGTCTTCCTCATAAGAAATAAGAGAACCAATTAAATCATCAATAGGTAATACATTTAAATCTTTGGCTTCCTCAATGGCAGTCCTTTTTGGTCTCCATTCCTTAGGTAGTGACCTAATGATTTTCTTAACTTTCTCACAATTTGAAAAGGTCTTTCCTAGGGCTCCTAGAGTGTTCACTATGTCCGTAAATCTAGTGTACATAGAATACACACTCTCATTTTGTTCCATTTGAAACAATTCATATTGTCGAGTGTACCTACTAATTTTAGACTCTTTCACTTGATTTGTGCCTTCATAAACAACTTCAAGTTTGTGCCAAATTTCATTAGCACTTTCACAACTAGACACTCTATGAAACTCTTTCTTATTAAGTGCACAAAACAAGACATTCATGGCTTTGGAATTTAGAGAAGCTTTTCTCTTTTCCAATTCATTCCATTCCCATGAAGGTTTTGGAATATCTTCCCCGACTTCGTTTTTAGTAAAAGACATAAATGGACCATCACAAACAATTTCCCAAATTTCATAATTTAAAGCTTGTAAATAAATTCTCATCCTAGTTTTCCAATATGGGTAGTCATTACCGTCAAAGAACGGTG
>MKYO02031847.1:515010-539667 GCA_002013955.2 Citrus medica | reverse complement strand
AAATAAACGGTTTGCCGTTTACGATTAACCTTTCGCCGTTAACTTCCAGAGACCTGCAAGATGAACATTGGTTATCCGTTTACACTAAACGGTTAAGGACTTGCGTGAAGTGGCTTCTCTGGATATTATCGGTTAACCGTTTGTAATAAACGGTACGCCGTTTGACTCTAGTAACCTGTAAAAAAAATTTAGCCTTATCAGTTTTCGTTAATCAATGCCAGAGGAGGACAACCTTCAATTCTGGACGTTATCGGTTAACCGTTTAAAATAAACGGTTCACCGTTAGTTTCCAGTAGCCTTCTCATCTTAGGTGTTTTCCGTTAAACATAAACGGCTAGAACTTAGGCAATATGTTGCTCTCTGGTGCTAATTAGTTAACCGTTTAAAATAAAACGGTTTACCGTTAATTTCCAGTAACCTTCCCATCTTTTGTGTTTTCCATTTTTCATAAACGGTTAGAGGTTTAGGAAATGTGTTGCTCTCTGCCTTTAATCGGTTAACCGTTTGAAATAAACGGTTCACCGTTTATAACAAGAATTGCAATTTTAAACGAGTTTTTGTAGAGAATCTCTTTCTAATTTGAAAGTCCATCATTTATGAAGAAATAAGGCAATGAATAAAAGGGCTTTCGTTTATTAAGAAATATCTCCAATATTTTTGTCAAAAACCATATAAAATTTGTTATCATCAAAATCAATATTATTAACATATTTATGTTAACAGAAAAGTCAAATCTAAAATAAAATTTCTCTATTTATTAGATAATAGAAAATATACAAAGATGAGAAATTATGATGCCACATCACATCCTCAAGTCCCAACTTTATATATATATATATATAGATATAGATATATAGATTTATGAACATCCACATTTATTTTAATAAATTCATAACACTTTCTCTTGGATGTTCATTACAAAGAATATATCTCATTAAAATATTTACATAATTGTTATTGTGTAATAACAATCAAATTAATTATAAGAAGATGAAAAGTCAAATCTAATAGAAAATGTCTCTATTTATTATATAATAGAGAATATACAAAGATACTAAATGGTGATGCCACATCACCTCCTCAAATCTCAACTTTATATATATACTAGAAAATAGAACCGCGTTCACGCGGCTTTGAAAAAAGAATTTAGTATTATCATTTTGTTTTAAACTTGATGAAACTGATAAAAAAATGAATGAATTTTTGTTTTTAAGATGAGGCAGCCTTCTAAAAAATTTTAAAAAAAACTATAAGCCAGCAATACAAATAAAAAAACAATATAAGATAAAGAATAAAATGAGAAAATATATTATAAAGTGATTTTATTCATTCCAATTGTGTGTGTATAAAACAAAAAAGATGAGCTCTCCTTTTATAGTTACATAATCACTCCATGAAATTAATGAAAAACTATGGATCATAATTCTTTATGAGATAGTGGGAGTTATAAGAAAACTAAAGGTTGCTAATGGGAAATAGTGGGGAGACTAAGATATATATATTATGAACATCTACATTTATTTTAATAAATTCATAACACTCCCCCTCAAATGTTCATTACAAAGAATATGTCTCATTAAAATTTTTATATAATTGTTATTGTGTAATAACAATCAAATTAATTATGAGAAGATGAAAAGCCAAATCTAAAAGAAAATTTCTTTATTTATTATATAATAGAGAATACACGAAGATAAGAAATGGTGATGTCACATCACCTCTTCAAATCTCAACTTTATATATATATAGCTGGGGTTATTTTAAATGATAAAATAGTATAGGATATTTAAAGATCTGTGCAAAAGGCCAAATAGATTTGAGTTATCGTTATTGTTAAGGAATTACTCAAATCCTTTATGATATTAATCAAACAACACGAGCCATAAATCCAATCGACCAAGATCAACTATCTTCAATAAAGAAAATGAAACTCACCCAAGAACAGTGACAAACGAAAAAGAAAGATGATGAACCAAGAAACAACACACAAAAGATAACGTGGTTCGGTACTGAGGTACCTACATCCACGCCTGCCTGAAGAACCCTCATGGGCTTGAAGCTTTTATTGAACAAAGTGTTTACAAAGAGACTTCTAATGACAAAGATTAAATCTCTCTCACAAAGAATTTTCTATCTCTCACTCTAGGCCTCTCAAAATCGTGATCCAAGTTCTCCTCTGATCAGCTCTTAGCTGCGTATTTATAGTTCTGTTGTCCAGCCATTAGCAGTAACAAATTCAACTAACTACTCGCCCCACAAATGCTGACTCAGCACGCCACTTAACCATATAATAGAATTAACTAACTAGTTTCACAGTTATAATATAATATTATTATATTTAATACATAATATTATTTTATTTTATAATTATAATTTTTTTCACAACAACCATAGTTTAAAAATTACAGTACTTCAATCTCAAACAAGACCTTAATCATGTTCAGATTTGTTCTTCCTCTACCTTAACTTCCCTTCTTCATGATTATTATTATTATTATTTTCTTAAAAAAGAAAATGCATCCAGATTATATTAATGCAGTAGAAAATATAAGTTAAAAAGTGTGGGGGTTGATGATCTCAAATTTAGTTGTTGGGTAGGGGAAAAACAAAGTATTTTTTATTTCGACAATGAATTAGATTTGACGATTGATAGAAATATATGTGAGATTATTAGCGGGATGTGTTACAAGTAATTGTATTTATCCGAGTTATATCAATGTCTCTAATACTAAATTAGAGTGTCAAAAGTATAAATTAGGGTACAAATATTCCACCCAATCCTGTTCTCAATAAAAAATAGAGGAGCTACTAGCACCCCGCTATTTCTTATTAAACCCCTTTTTAAATACACACACCAAAGCATTAAATAAAATCACTCACATTCTAAGTACAACCCTCACTTTAATGTCATAAATGACCTTACCCTCTTTCTTTCCAGTAAACACAAAAAAAAAAAAAAATGGCAAGAGGATTAATACTAGAATTGTTAAAAGATCGAATCCTGCGCGCTTCAGCCAGAAGATAGAAACCAATAAATAAATTCTCAATTGGTCATAGGCAATAGAAGAGAGAAGCCACTTTAACATGGCATGTCGGCTAGAAGCAAACAGAGTAACAAATGATTCCCATTTAAAAAAATTAGAAGTCCAAATGTGATTAAAAGATGAAAATGTTTTGAATCTCTGAGTTTTTTTTTTTTTTCCTTTGGAAAACATAACCATCAAGATTTGTTTTGATTATGAATATTGGGGTGTACTGAGTTATTTTTACGATGAAATTTGAGGTTAAAAAATTAAACACTGGGTGCTTTATAAGAAACTTATAAGGGATGCCAATAACTCAGCTCAATGAAAATTTTGAAACAGATGGCCTTCTACTAGAGATGATGATGTGCTGTCGTTCGTAGACTCGTAGTAGACTAGGAGCCCAATTTAGCCCATTGAAAATATTAATATATCTATTACATTTACTTGTGAAAATAAAATTAAAAAGATATTAATTTCTCTGAAAAAACATGTTGAGGGGCAAAATGGGAATGAATGAATTTACCTTAATGACCCTAGACGGTTCTGGAGGAGCTACATTGCAAACCCAAAAAACAAACCTTTACTACTATTCTTGCCTATTTCAGTAAATTTAAATCCAGAGCCAGATAGGGTTTTACCGAAGTAGTTATATATAAGCGCGCTTAGCTTACCAAAACCATTATTTGCTTCGTCTGCCTCCAATTGGCTACGGCTTCTCTTTCTCAGCTTCACTTTGCATCACCTGTATTTCTCTCATCAACAGGCTGAATAGATAGCCGCCGCTCCTTTAACAAAACCCTCTCTCGCTTCAGTTACAACTCTTTGGTAATCAGATTTGCACTGTGATTCTATATATTCACACACACGCGCGCGCGCACTTTTCATCTGTCGTTAATGTTACGACATCGAACACTTAATAAACTTTGTTTGATGATGATCCAGCGTCTGTGAATGGAATTAAGGCGCGGTGCTTAGCGGATGAATGAAGTATTCATTCACAGATCTCTATCTGCTTGGATTGGCCAAAGGATCAGGTACCAGCGTGAAACATTTCTCTGTTTTGGTATTACGAGCACTCCTAATCCTTTTTGTGCGTGGAGTAAAAGTTAAATTTATTTCTTTTGGTCTGGTTTGAGCTGCATTATGATGGCCATTTGCTGCTGAATGTATTTGTGTGAATGTGTTTTGTGCTTTGAATTAACGGTGGGCATTGTGTGGTGGCTCCATATCTGAGTCAACAGCAGGGGCATATTCGTTGCCATCTGACTGCCGCTTGGAGCCAATATAAATTTACCAGAAGAAGATCCTTGAAACTCATTGTTGTTTTAAGACACAATACCTGGTTACATTTCACTTAGTTTCCAGTCTGCCGGAATTTTTTTTTTTTTGTGCGCGTAGAAAATAAGGTAGAAATAATAGATCTGAAGAGTATGATAAATATTGAACGGGCACTCAGTCAGACACGGGTGATTGTTTCTCAGTGTAAAACAAGCTACCTTTTGCATGGTGCCTAAAGTATGCTACTAAACACGATTGGAGGGAACTGCTTTATATGGTTTCCTTCAAATTTAAAGGAGCTAAATTATTTACTATTTATGACTCTTCATGCTAATTATCTTGAGCTAATATGTGCTCGTGTATTACTTTATAGAGGATTTTGGACATTCCAATTTATATACATGCTGAATGTTGAATTGAAGTTAGCTTAGGACTTGTAATGCTTTTTAAATCTTCAGATTGATCATTTCAGTTTAGAGGATCTACAATGTTAGATGATGAAGAAATTGTAGTGTTTTTTTTTCTCTTTTTTTCTTTTAATGAGTATGCGTTTACCCTCAATGACTCTTACCACTAGTCATCTTCAACTAAAATATGTATAAACTTGTGTACTACCTTGTTGAAGATTTGGTTTTTTTCAGAGTAATGATATGGACTCATCATTAAATCACTTCTTAGGCTATTTTTTTTCCCCTCATTCTGAGCAAGTTTTTCAACATATATTAGCAAAATTCATCATTTATTTATCAAATTTCAATTAACATCAAGTTAGGTTGGAGCTCAACATGTCAGTTTTCCAAGTAGCTATTGTAGATCAAAGATTTAAAACAGTTTTTGTGACAAGTTTTTGAAACAAAGTCCCGGGAATAACCATTCTCCCCATTTGAAGTTTGGGTTTTTTCTTGGAGCCGAAGGCTACCTGGTTTTGTGAAAGAATGTGTGATGCTTGATTGTTTCACCAGATTTGTGCCAATTTTGTGACACCGTAAATTACAGTCTCTATTTAGGATGAGCAGTAATATTGGAAAAATTAGAGAAGCTTTCATCTAGATAAGAGGCAATATTATCTTCACAAATTAGACAACAATTTTTTTTTTCTTATATTTCTTAAATCTGGTGTGATTCAAACTTTCAAAAAGTTTTACCTATTCTCTGTAGAGTTGGGTGAAGAAAAATGTAAGTTAGTATTCTGGGTTAAATAATAATTTTATTTTGTTGTAAAATTGTTGTTAACGATATCATAATTTACATCAAAGCCAAGTTGTTATTTTGTTCAACATATGAATTTGTCAACTAACAAACGTTGATTTTATTTTTCAAAATTGCTTTTGCATATTTTTCCTATGTAACTTTGTTACCAACTAAGGTTAATAAGAGGACAACGATCATCTTGATCTTAATATTACTATTATGTGATGGCTGCTTAAGCAGTAGATTATCTAGGCTAGAAGCAGTAGATTAATCGTGATCTTCTAATGGCAATGTTCTAACACATGATATGAGGAACTGTTTGCGCTTGATAGAAGACTGTTGAAAGGAAATTGAACCGTGATCGATCGTTCCCCCCAAAGAAACCCTATCAACTCGTCAGCCTTGCTGCCTATAAGCACTTATAATCATAAAGCAAGTATTTACCAGCACAGATAAGCACATTATAGGCAGCAAGGCTGTATCATCAATTCAAAGAATAAGGCAAATAAAATATTCACCTTGATAACTCAATGGGCAATTGGAATTTCCCGGCCCTGGAAGATTTGTTACAAACCCTGGTATAAATACTTTAATGTCTTTTGAATTTTAATTAGATATGGCAAAATAACCGGATAAACCCATATGATCTGGTCTGGCTACAACCCGGTCCGTATGTAAAATAATGCTGACGACAACAATTTTTTAAACCGGTGCAAATCCGGGTTCGCTTGAACTCAGTATCGGGACCTGGATCCGGATACCTTTATTTTAAAATTTATTGAAAGATTAATTTTAAATATTAAAAAAAAAATTCTAAAGGCCGAAACGTCCTGCAGCTTCCTTTTCTCCTCTTCCCTCACCTTCAATCTTCCTCCCACAAAGCCCAAATCCATCATTGTCAATTTGTCATCATCATCCTCAAGCATTATCGTCAACAGTTCAGCATCATCATCAATCAGTCGCGTAGCCGTTCGTGATTCGCTGTCGTCTTTATCGCATCGCCATTAATCTTGATTAAATCATCAGCATACATGCTTCTTGGAAATTAGCAGTGCTTTAAAGACGATATTAACATCGCGGGTCAGCTTTTATCACAAAAAATGATTCATTTGTATTCATTTATCTTCAAGTTGTCTCGGTTGTTAAGATTTTGTAATCCTTCAATTCATTGGTGCTCGTGCAATATGTTCTATTTTTGTAAATTAGCAACTTGAATTCTTTCTGGAATTTTCGTGAACTTTAAAACAGGTTTTTTTTTTTTTTATTATTATTCAGTTGTCCGGGTTGTAAACTCGGATTCCGGGAACTGGGTTTAAGCTGGACCGGACCTGGAGTTAAAAAGATACGGACAGTGCAAATACTTTTGATGTAATGGACCTCGTTTCTAAGTTATTGTGATCTTTGACGACTATTTGAAATTGTTTGTTATGTTGTGTTGTGTGTCTCAGAATTTATGATATGAAAAAATTGGCTTGTTCAATATAAGTAGCCATGTGAGTTGCTTCTTTGTCATTGTTATAGTCTTGGGTAACAAAACGTAAGCAGATGTAACCTCTGAGACAAGTGAAGTTATTTATATGCTAATCAAAATAAACTTTCTTGACTTGCATGACATCTTGTTTCAAATGTAATGATTTTCTTTCTTAATGATTGATTGATTTCCTAGAAAATCCTAGTATAAATGCTTTTAATGTATTTTGAATTTTAATTATCATGTTGTTTGAACAGGAATGAGTAAGAGGAAGCGGCCAGACTCGAATGCGCCTTCTGACTCGCTTACTGATCATGAGCGCCTCATCTATGATGTAATCAGGAGCAAACAAGATATGGGTATATGGACACGAGACATGAAACGTGAATTAAAAGTTAACCTCCCTGATAATATTGTTACTAAATCTATCAAGTCACTCCAAAACAAGAGCTTGATCAAGGAGGTAGTTAATATCCACAACAAGGGCAAAAAACACTTAATGGCAGTGGAGTTTGAGCCCTCAAAGGAAATCTCTGGTGGCGCGTGGTACTCTGAGGGAAGCCTAGATACAGAATTCATAAAAGTTGTGAAATCTCAATGCCTAAAGCAAATAATTAAGTTGAAGGTTGCTACTTTGGAGGGCATTTCAGATTCCATCAAAAGGAGTGGAGCTTTCAAAGTTGACTTGACGAAACAGCAGATTGAAGAGATTGTGAGGGCTTCGGTTTTGGATAATCAGATTATGGAAGTGAAGAGCAATGGATCGGGGGAATTCACTAACATTCCAGTCGGAAAAGTTTGTTATAAAAACGTGAGCAAGGTGGGTGGCGGAGGGGAACCAAAGACAGGAAGCTTGGCTTCTGTTCCATGCGGAGTTTGTCCCCAGATAAATATTTGCACGCCGGATGGCGTAATCTCCCCGAAAACCTGTGTCTATTACACTAAGTGGTTGGATTTTTGAAGTTTTTTGTTTTTGCATTGAGCTATAAAATTTTGGAAATAGTGTAGCAGGGATTAAGTGTCAAACAATTTTGCTTATCAATGTTATATCCACCCAGTGTTTGAACTTTTGCGACCGCTTGTTTAATTTTCATGTCTATGTTTTTGTTGTTAATTGCTTACCTCTTTGCAAGGTTTCTTTATGCTAAATCGTAGTCATGTGTGCATTATTTGATTCTAGAAGTCTGTTTTAAATATATGCGCACAAATAGTGAAATTTTATAAGGTGTTTTGCACTGAAAATTAAATTCAATAATAGCAATCGAAATTTGAGTAAAATGCAGTAGCAATTAAGAAATACCATACTTTCTCAATTGTATTTTAACTTTTTCAAAAAATAATATATATTATACAAATAAACTCATATACAATTAATAGAACAGCATTGTATTATTGTTAACATTATTTATTTTCTTTGCGTTTGTGAATCATAATCGGAACATGTAGATTCAATTATTTAATTATTTAGTTTCTTTAAAAGTAACATACAATTTTAATTTCACAAGCTATTTGTTGCATATTTTTAACACAATTTTTGAAAACTTATATCCATGAAGCCCAATCCAAACTTTTATACAAAAAAAACAATTTGCCAGTTGCAGTATCCGAGATTGTTTGTAATTTACGGTAAACGCATTGTATCTAGAGGATTCCTTTAGAGTGTGTTTGGCATAATGTATTGTATTATATTGTATTGTATTATTTTTATATTAGTGTATTATATTATACTGTATTGCATTAGCACTGTATTATAACAATATTGTATAATATTTGGTGCTGCACTATACTGTATTAATTTTTAATTATACTATGTTTAGTGTTGTACTGTACTGTATTAATTTTTTATGATTAATTTATATTATATATTTATAAAATAATATTTATTAGTACTTAAAAATTAATTATTGAGGTCTTAAATTGTTTGCCATTAGATCCTTGAACGAGATAGATTCGAGTAATAGAAGCAGAAAAAGTTTGTTGTCAAGCAGGAAGGCATCCTCAAAGATGAGAAAATGCAATATCTAGCCATACAGATATGGCCAAAAGCAGAATAAGTCAAAAATCAAAACAGTAGTAAAACAAAATACTGAGGCAAAATCATGAAAGCAAAGTCAGCAATGGAAGCCATACATATGCTAAAAAAGTTACCCATGGTGACACCGCACAAGGTCATAACGTAAAAAGATAAGTTTGGTTTCTTATCAATATAATTTCAAATTCCTTTATATCAGATCGTTGTTTCTTTCTAATCATTAACTTAATTTTTTTTTGGTTCTTTTCTAAATTTAATGGCTCTAGAATAGCTCTGTTCTTTAATTCTGTTTTGCCTCAATACTTCCTTTCAAGAACTAAAGTAAATTCATAAGATTTCATCTTAATGATTTTCAAGTTCCTTTTTCAATATTAATTTCTCTACCATTACATGATGTTTATTATTATTAATTTGCAAATCCAGAATCGAAAGTACTAGTTGTCAAGAATAATTGCAAATTTTACAAGCCACATGTTTCATTCAAAAAATCACCATTCACAGACAATAACGCTTCATCTTGTGCTTTGGTACTGCATTAATGAAGTACAATCCTGCGAGATTTTATTTATTTTTTTTTTTGGTTTACACATGAAGGCTGAAGCTACATTTGCCAAAAATCCACCCACAAAAATACTTTAGCCAAACAATTAGGATAATTTTTTCTTAATGTAAAGTCAACTACGAATTGAAAATACTTCTACATGTGGTAATAATTTCTAGGCCACAATTAGTGAAGCAAAGCACCAAATTCTTTTTCTTTTAGACAATTCATCAAACAATTGTCGGGCATAGATCTATAAACTCATCCATTCACAACATAAAGTAACAAAATCTCAATCAAAGCCTCACAATAACATAATCAAACAAAATACCAATTGAATTTAAAGGCAACAAGAAGACTCCATTCTATTTTCTTAGCTGAAGATATATTAGAAACTAAGTAAATGACAAAAACAACAAATGATCCTTTTTCTTTAAAAGAATAATAATCAAACCAAGCACAAAAAAAGCATGCATGATCTAACACAAAGATAAGACCCTCACAGTTTCAAAAATGACGAAGGCACGACGGCATGATGAAGGCAGTGGAGCATGGTGGTGGAGTGTCGAGAAGGCATGCCGCGCAGTGGTCTCGCACGCTGCGGAGGTAGATCGGGAAGACAATGGAGCTGGTGGTGTCACGGTGGTATCTTGAGACAGTGGCGGTATAAAGGCGGATCACATGGAGCTGGTGGTGTTTGAGGCAGTGGTGGTGTGGAGTTGAGATTTGTGGAGTGGATGTGTGGAGGTGCAGGCGAGCCACTACACAGAGAAGGAGAACGAAAATGAAAGCGAATTTTTTTTTTTTGTCTCAAAACAATTACAAACCCGCGTAAAAACGACTCTCACACGGGTTTATTTTTATGCGGGTTTGACCGCATTACAAGCTTCTTTTGACCGCATTAAAATACAGCGAGTAGTAGTTACCAAACATGATATTTTAAGAATTTAATGCTATAAGGAGTCCTAATACTATATAATGGGGGCTGCCAAACACACCCTTAGTTTGTTTACTTCGGTGGAGAAGCGTTTCTCCTTAGGGAAAAGCAACCGCGCAAGCGGTGGTGGACGAAGCGGAAGCGAGAAGCCGAGAATGTATTTAATTTTCTTCAATATTTCAATAAACACATATTTAAAACTAAATAAGTTTGGAGAAAATATAAATACTACTATACTCTACTACCAAAAAATAAAAAACGCAATGGGATTATAGAAAGAAATCATAATAAAATCATTTCTTTATTCTATAAATGCATTATACATGTTAAGCAATTAACACGCCATATTTGTGTGTCAGAGATTGAAACTCTCATACATTTAATGCTTAGTACTATAAATTTTATAATATAAAGTTAAATCAAGATTTTCATAACAAAAAATTATCAATTTTCGATCAAACTCAAAACTAGTTCATAATAATCAAGAGAAATTTTTTTGTGTAGTTTTGTTTGTTTCAACAAATATTATTCTTGATGCAAGAAAAATGAAAAACTAAAATGCTAAATGAGTAATGTAGTGGGATCGGACACTAGCTTAACTTAATTTAATATTAATTACGTTTAGTATATATGCCTTTAAGATATTGCATACTTTTCTCTCATTTTTTTATATGCTGATATATTATAATTAGAATTCTACTGATATTTATAATAAGAAATCAATTAGAATTCTTTTTGATAATTTTACTATAGCATAGTCTGAATTCATACTCTCACATTATATCATAGCCTACATAGATTTGAGTCTCACTAATGGTTGGGACTCAATTTCCCTCTTAATAAAATTAGGTAGAGATATAATTGTCTCTCCATGATACGGGGTAAAAAGCAGCCTAATAATTTTAGCGTCACCCCTCCTTGTTCATCACACCCCATTAATACTAATGTTGTAAAACTGAAGCAATAATCAAGACTTCTTCATTCAATATACTTCTTCAAATATAATGTGTGCAGCAAACCACACGTCTCAATATTTGATGTGTAA
Organism: Citrus medica; assembly: GCA_002013955.2. NCBI lineage: Eukaryota > Viridiplantae > Streptophyta > Magnoliopsida > Sapindales > Rutaceae > Citrus > Citrus medica. The sequence goes on along the minus strand of MKYO02031847.1, from coordinate 528,146 downwards.
TTCATCTTTTGAAGAATTACAAAAATAACCCAAACTTGAATACATTAAAAGGTCGGTTGTGTCTGTCAAAAGGGAACAGCCCAACATGTACAGACTACAGAGGAAAAAGAAAGCAATTACAGAAAGAAAATAACCCAAATTATTTTCACAGTTGTAATGACACGGTAACCAAATTATTAATTCAAAGCATGTTTTTCACTTGTAATGCTTTAACCTTCTCAGCAAAATAAGCGCCCCTGGTGGATAGGGAGCTTCTAAACACGTGCCGCCTTTAAACATCGTGAGTGTTTTTTTCACCTCATATGCTTCTCTGCAGTTGCTTGGTTTATCTGGATGAATGTTCAGTTCTTGTTTTGATAAAATGAATTGAGTCTTCTTGTAATGGTAATGTGTTATTAATATTATTCTCCTTTGTGTGAATAAGGGATTTCATTGAGTGAATCTGTTTGTCCTGCTCATAATCCTTCCTGTTATTACACAATATTTTCTATCACTCAAAACTGCTCAGATGTAGAGGCTCTAGAGGTATATAGTTTTAGTTTATATTATTTTGTCTAGTATTTATTAAGTTGAATTGTTAAAACATGTTTTTATTTTTTTTATTTATGTTGTTATAGGCTTATGAAGAATCTTAGAACATGCATCAATGGTGATGATTACAAGTTTATGTTGAAAACTTAAAATTATTTTGATTTGTCATATAAAATTTGATCATTTGTAATTATGTTGAAGGTTTAGAATTATTATATTTTTATTTATGGAGGTTGTTAAAATTTGATCATTTATAATTATGTTGAAGGTTTAGAATTATTATGTTTTTTATTTATGGAGGTTGTTAAAATTTGATCACTTGTAATTTTATTTTTAATATGGAATTTGATAATTTGTAATTTTATTTGGGTTATTTTTACATATTTCTCATGAGATTTCACCTAATATCAATTTAATAGAAAGTATCTCCGTATTTTTATATCCCTTCCCTGCAGTTAGTATAAAGTTATGTATAACATCAGTACACAAGGCTAAAATCATAAAAGCTCATTTTAAATTCAAAAAAACTTAAAAAGTTCACTGTACTAGTATGGGTAATCACAAAAATGAGAGTAGCATCACTTTATTATCCGGTCCAAATCATTAACCAAAAAATAACGCCTTCACAAAAGTGCAAAAGATTTACACTCGCATAATTTACACATGACGCACCATGTCTCACTGTTGCAGCCCACGATTTCGTTCCCCTAATTCCCAATTTCACAAAACAAAACAACCCTTAAAAGCTACATCCGTTCTCATCCAACCATTCCTCTCGATTCAGCAGTTCCTCCACGCCTCTCCACCTCTGCACAGCTCGATGTCGTTGCAAATGACTTCAGCTCCTGACTTTGTCTCTATGTGTATGTTAAATCCTCGTTGCTTGGTGGGTAATCTTCTACTAGTGCTGGTGGGTGGGCTGGTACGGATTCAACTGCCTCTTATATAGTATCTTCTTCTTCAGTGAGCTATAGATTGAGGATGTTGATTGCTCAGGTGTGCTCGCTGGAATCTAATGAATCTAATGGTTGGTTGGATTGACGACAAAGATGGCTAGCTTAGCGGCGATGAACGAGTGGTAGAGCTTCTGATTTGGAGGCTAGGTGTGACGTTGCCGTGGTGAATCAAGAGCAGAGGAAGGTTGGGTTTTGGCTAGCAATTGCTGGCAAGTTAGACGCTGGAACGGACGAGGGAATAGTGATGGTGGGAGATGGCATTGGTAATGGCATGGGGCTTTTTTTAAAGGGGGGTTGCCACTTTCCCCCTTACAGAAATCAACATATACCATTTATCCCCTGTTGTTTTTATAATGACCAAAAACCCCCCTGACAGCATAAATTTACAATATTATCCTTATTTTAAATTACTCTTTTATTTACATTTATTATAAATTAAATAAATTATATGAATAGAAACTAAATAAAAAAATAAGTATTAAAAATAAGAAATATATGTTTTGATATGAGCAAAAAAATTAATAATAATTTTTTTTTTTCTTGTAATTATTTATTTTGTGAATATTTTCTTATAATAAACATTTTGTAATATTTTAAAATTAAATGTAAAAAGTATAGGGAAAATATGTTATTATTTATCTTATAATAAAATTTTATTTGTCATTCAAATTTTATTATAATAATTTTTTATCATTTTATAACAACTTTCTTATATATTTATTATAAGAAAATTTTCACAAAATAAATAAGTACAAGAAAAAAATTTATTATTAATTTTTTTCTTATATCAAAACATACATTTCCTTTTTTTAATGCTTAATCTTTTATTTAGTTTCTATTCATGTGATTTATTTAATTTATAATAAATATAAATAAAAGCAGTTTAAAATAAAGGGTAATATTGTAAACTTATACTGTTAGGGGAGTTTTTGGCCATTATACAAATTATAGAGGAGAAAATGATATATGTTGATTCATGTAGGGGGAAATTGGCAATCCCCTTTTTTTAAAAAATAAATGGTTTCTTTCCATGTTAAACGGCAAAAGCTCTTCCTATGTTTTTCTTCTTTTTTTTTTCCAATTTATTTGTTATTTTTAGTTAATGCTTTAATTTGAGAGCTACGGTTTGAGTCCATTGATTTGAGTTGTTTTTTAGAACTAATTGGGATAGCAAATTAGACTTTGAGAGGAATATTTTATTCTTTAAAATGACTTTTTGATATGTGGTTGGATTTGCAAGAAAATTTGTAGATTTTGAGTCGATAGATAAAACAAATTAAAGAGATTGATAAAATACTATCTTGGGATAAAATTGTTTTCATTCGTGTCTGTACAAAATCTACCTTGAGCGATAGGACAATATGCAATTAAAGTGATCCCAAGTTCATCACAGGCAGCCTTCACACCATTTTCTTCTGGTTTTCTGTATATGAGGCTATAGTTCACTTGGTTTGAAGCTAATTGAATTCTTGTCTTTTTAAACTTTTCGTAAGCACTGCGAAGTCGTTTATGTGAATCAAAGTACCATATCAAATTATAAATTTATCATATTTCTTTGCGTTAAGTGAGGAAAAGAAATTCTAGTTGCATGAACCAAAATATTAGAGACTATTATAACCCATAGCACAACGAAGAAAACAAGAATTAACTCAGTGGCATATGTTCATTCAGCTAAGATTAAATCAATTACAGCAGAAGAAAATTAGTAAAAGTACCACTGTAATTTGAAACACCAACAGCCTTCACAAGGAGAAAAAAGAATGCTAGGCTGAGATTGAGAGATTGAGTGCATGCTAGGCCCGTTTATTATTATTTTTTGACCTTTTTCTTTTTTCACACTATTGATTGGTAGGGAGAAGAAAATTATTTTGACCTCAAATCTCCAACTTCTAAGCACTGAGAAGTTTATGTTTGATTTCAGTATTTTCGGCTTTTGAATACGCTTGCACTGCCAATTTTGCTGAGAAATTGTACCTGTCAGCCTTGAAAGGGTATTTTCGTCCTCTTGTTAGTCCACTAACGGTCAACTGACAGAAATACTAACTGCAGGGGAGGGATGTAAAAATACAGAGATACTTTCTATCAAACTGATATTAGGTGAAATCTCATGGGAGGTATGTAAAAATAACCCAATTTTATTTCTAAATATCGAGGTTGTTAGAATTTTTTTTTTTTAAAGGGAATCGAAAATTTAGAAATTATAATTTGAAAAAATGGGGATGGGGTTCCCGCTTTAATCCCCGCTCAATTTGAGGATTTTCGGGGACATACCCAAACTATCCCCCATTACAATTTTTCAGGTACGGGGCGGGTTTGGGGAATAGCTTCCAAATCGGATTCGGGTTTGGGGATCATGATCCATGCCCCAAACCTGCCCCATTGACATCACTACTTAAAAATAGTGAATTATAATATAAAATTTACCCTATAAATTTTTAAGAAATCGTGTATAAATATTTTGGATTATTTTTAAAATTACTTTTATATGTCCAGACCCTTCAAAGATATTTTAAAATAGGCTCGAATGAAATATTATTTTCTTCTTCGTTTCAATTTATCATAACGGGTTGAAAATGTGTCTCAATCTATATAGGCTTTGAATATGTGTAGGCTCCATACAATTGTTAGAAATTTTGTAACATAATACATTCCTATTTGTATTTTAAAGCTTATATGGGTGAAACGTGAAAGTAGAGATTTCTTCATATCGTGTGATTAGAAGACAAATTTAAAATTTTCTCATGTGTATTAATTCATTATTTCTTAAGCTTCTCCATTCATTGCAATGATGTGAAATGAGCCGTGGCATCTTCTCATTTGATTTTTTATGTCCTGTATTTTAAAGCTTATTGAATTATGAACGGTTACATTCAAGTCGGGTTAAGTCTTCCATATGGTCCAATTGCAACTTGAAACTATCTTTTACGGCATGTCGTGTTGGGAGTTATTATATATCGATCAGTCACTTTTTCATAGAGAGTTAAATACGAAATGCATATCAATCACGTGTTTTCATAAAGAGTCGTTACAATATGCTAAAATACAAAATGTATGTTAATCAGTCACTTGATTTCATAGAGTTAATCTTATCAAAGATCATGTCCAAAATTGAAAAACCGAAAAAAAGTTCGATTCATTTAAAAAAAAAGGGTCTTGCTATCTTAGTATTTATGTACGTTACAGTCCATGATGTGACAAAAGATTTGTTAACAGAATAAATTTAATTTACACTACACACTCAAGTAAATGCTAAAATAACTTTTATTTAGTTTTTTTCTTTTTCTTTTTAAGGCCGTAGAATGTACTCATCACAAAGACAGAATAAATTTAATTTGGAAGTATTTAAAATTTAATGATTACAATTTTAAGTTGATTGTCCTAGACTTCATATTAGTATTAATTTCATGCTTAATGGTAGAATTATCAGGTTCAATGACAATGATTTCATGTAATGCTCTATTTCATAATCACAATTTTGAGTTAATGATCATAGATTTCATGGTAACATTAGTTTTATGAATTTTTTAGGTTCAATACTAATGGTGTCATGCAATACTCAATGATTTCAGGTTTAATGATTACAATTTTAAGTTAATGGTAATAATTTAATGGTAATGATTATGACTTACTTTAATTTAAAATAATTTGATTCATTTAATCATTCTCTTAATTGATATAGTGATTATGGGTCATTCTATAATGCCGTAATTAAATTTACGGTATTGATGCCGTAATGGACGTAGACCGTTAGATTAAATCAACGATTCTAAATAATTATAATCTAATAAAAAAAATTAATTAAATTACATATAACCGGTTACAAGTCGGTTAAATATTATTTTAAAAGTAAAATTTAACCGGTTTAAAATTAAAGAAAGGGGGTTTGCCGATTAAAAGAATAATATAATATAAAGACAAAATTCAATCCCTAATCAATGAATTGCAAAAGAGAAAGCCACACCCACCCCTGCGTAAACTTCCGTTCGAGTGCGCCGGTAGATTGTAGCCATCCTTGAGCCAATTTTCTGCCTTCCAACTGCTGCATCTCTGTTGTTGTTGTTGTCTCTGTCCTGGTTTGTTCATCATCACTTGCGCAAGGTAAGTTAATCCTTGGCTTCCAACTTTGAAGAGTCGAAGGTTTCATGTTATGCTAAGCAATTTAGTTCCAGATCTCTCATTCAATTTAATATTATCTGATATAATATTCCTTCTGTGCACAATTTTGCATCTTTACTCTGTTTTCGTCCTCTAGCATGATGTGACAGAGAGAGAGAGAGAGAGAGGAGCATAGAAACTATATAATGAATTTTCTATTTTTTCATCATCATCTCTCTCTCTCTTCTTTTAACTCTCAATGCCTGCAGAATTAAGCCAACATCAATAATCATGTCCTCTTCCCATTATTGTCCCCATCATCATCATTGTTCCCACTTCATTCCCACACAAGTCAAAATGCCATCATTAAGAAAGAGATTATTAGAAAAGCAAATTAGCCCTCGTAATTTCTTTCATGTGTATGAAATTCTATCTTAGTCATTCTAGGTCTTTGTTTTGAGTGAAGTGTTGTGTTTTCCTTTCAAGTTTCAACACTTTGAAGACACTGACTTTTGGGGAATCAAGTATTTTAGTCCAATCATTTAATTTGCTAGATCAAGCACATTTAAGTTGCTCCATCTTCTCAGCCAATTTAATTTCTTTGCATAATTTTGCCGCAGTTACTTAATTTTTTTTCCATTTTTTAAAAAATTTATTAGGATTAATTTAAAGTCCATCCATCTAAATTCAGGTTTTGTGAGAGACTTACCAGGTTTTAAAGTTGCTAGATAAAATGGGGGTAAATACCTTTCTATATCCCATTAGATATACCAAAACTCACTCTTGCCTTATTAGAACTAAGAATATAAAGAAGTGGAAGTAATTCTAAGTTCAGGGGCTTCTGTTAACATCATTATTCATTATATATATAAGAGAATCATTACGCCATGACTAAAGAATTTGAGAGACTTTACACACAAATGAAAGTGCGGCAACTAGAGGTCAGGCTTTAGCCTCAGTACTTTTTTTTTTTCTAACCCCTAATGTAAACTCTTTTGTTATGAAGTTATTTATTTTATATGATCTATCGCTTATATTAATATTGTTTGAAGATTTTTATATGAGATGTGTCCCTAGATCACATCTGTTGATATTGTTTCATGATGATTATCATCACATTGAGGCATTTAAGATCTTTCCTCTGCTTGAGCCTTTGCTTATGACATGTTCTATGATTGGTTTCTTATTATATCTCGGAATAATTTACCATGAAAGCAAAAATTTTGGGTTTGATATACTTTTGTTAATGGCCAAATTTTCTGCTGTATTTGGGTTGATTTGCTGCTGTTTTTAGGTTAATTTTTTTATATTTCTGGGTAAATTGGCTGCTGTTTTTTAGTTTATTTTTCTGCTGTTTTTAGATAAATTTACTGCTGTTTTTGGGTCATATTTTTTGCTATTTCTAGTTAATTTTTTCTGGTGTTTTGGGCTTCATTTGCTGTTGGTTCTAGGCTAAATATTTTACTGTTTCTGGCTAAATATACTGCTGTTTTTCTGTTAAATTTTTTGCTATTTTGGATAAATTTTCTGCTGTATTTGGGATGATTTGCTGCTGTTTTTGGTTAAATTTTTATGGTGTTTTGGGCTTCATTTACTGCTATTTTTAGCTTAAATTTTTTGCTGTTTTTGGGTAAATTGGCTGCTGTATTTCAGTTTATTTTTCTGTTATTTTTAGATAAATTTACTACTGTTTTTGGGTTATATTTTCTTATGTTTCCAGGGAAGTATTTTTGGTGTTTTGGGCTTCATTTGGTGCTGTTTTTAGGTTAAATATTTTGTTGTTTCTGGGTAAATATAATACTGTTTTTCTGTTAAATTTACTGCTATATTTGGGATGATTGGCTGCCTTTTTTGTTAATTTTTTTGGTGTTTTGGGCTTCATTTGCGACTATTATTATGTTAAAGTTTCTGCTGTTTTTGGATAAATTGGCTGCTGTTTTTCAGTTAAATTATCTGATGTTTTTGGATAAATTTACTGCTGTTTTTAGATTAAATTTTTTTACTGTTTTTGGATAAATTTATTATTTTTTTTGGGTTAAATGTTCTGTTGGTTTATAGGATCCAAAAGTAACGAGAATGATTTCAAGAAGAATGATAATGTGAGCCAAGAAAATGAAATTTTAAGAAGAAATCGGCCTTTCATTGAGTATTTGTAAGTCTTCTTACATTAAATATTATATTTTTTACTGTTGGTAAATTTATGAATATTTAGTAAAGCCAATCACAATAATGTTAACGTGCACTGATTATATATATATATTTCAAAATATTTATAATTGACTGCAGCAAGCAAGAAGCAAAAATATTACGGGAACAAGGAAAAAAAGTGGTGAGTGTAGGTGCGATAATTAATTTCCATTAAATTTGGGACGTGTTACAAGAAATAACTGATTGTCATTTTTTTTAAATTTTTTAGGATAGAATTAAATTAGGGAAATGTTTCAAAAATTTGAGTGAAGAAGAGAAGGCTAAATTTGGAATAGTTGGTGGTGATATAGCACAGAATAAAGACAAAGAAGATGATTTCGTGAAGGGAACTCAAAAAGCCATGAAAACTAGATGCGCTCCAGATCGTTTTGCAAAACTGGTAGCAAAATTGTCAGAAAATAAAAAAAAAGTTGTTGTGGAGTTGGGATTTGAAAGTCTTCTGCACATAAAATGTGGTCGACTGAAACGAGATTTATGTTCATGGTTGGTTCAAAATTTTGATCCATTTACTTCATGTATTTTTTTGCATGGTAAGAGTATCAATTTGTCGCCTCGAGATTTTGAGTACATTATGGGAATAAAAGATGGTGGAGTCGACATTGATGTGGATCTTGGTACTGATGACATAGATAAATTGAGGGATGAATATTTGGATGACAGTGGATACATTAAGTTGAAAACTTTAGAGTCAAAATTGGTGAATCAAATGGAGGTGAATGATGACTTTAAAAGAAGCTTTGTTTTGTTTGCTATAGCTACAATTATTTTTCCTAAATCGGGGTTGAATTTAGCCCCGTATTACTTGGTTTTTTTGAAAGACACCAGTGCCATAAAAAAAAAAATTGCAACGTGGGCTTTTAAAGGGCTAGTAGAGGGCATACAAAAGTTTAAGGCAGGACAACATAAAGTTGTTAATGGTTGTGTACTATTTTTGGAGGTAATTTTTTTAAAAATGATTTCATCAATTTTATTATGATTTTTTTTTGCTTTGTTTTGATCATTTTGTTAATATTGCAGCTTTTTTACATGGATTCTATATCATTTGCACGAAAATTTATTGATAAATCTTTGAGTCCAATAACTACGTGGACAAATCGAGATGTAACTAACTTCTTGAGTTTTGTTAAGAAAAATGGCGGTTATGGGAGCTCAAAGGTATGACATCTACTTTTTATTAATTAAATATTAATGTATCATATTGAAATGACATGTATTTAATAGTATGTGGTATTATTAGGTTAATTTGCGAGAAATCCATCCTCAACAAAACACAACCCAAGAAACATTTGATGGAATGAGTCGGAAGAATGAAGAATGCATACATAATTGTCAACATCAGAAGGAATTATCACGTGTTCGAAAAGATATTGGCCGTATGGCATTGGAGCTTGATGGTTTAAAGCATTCAATGGGTAACTGGATGCAGCAAATGCAACAAGTAATAGAAACCCTTAAAGAGAACTTAACCCAAAAGCAAGTTAAGCAGCAAAAAGAGAATAATGGCACTACTGTTGGAATTACTTCTCCTTCTCGAAAGCAACAAAAGAACGACGAATCAAGCCATGAAATTTTAACTTTTGCCGAACTAATGAAGAGAGCCAAAGAAAGGCCAGATGGAGATGATATTGTTGAGAAAAAATTATTGGATGAGGAGATTGTTGAAGAGAAATATGATGAAAGAATTTTGACGAGTGAGTCAGACCTAAATGAGGGGAAGCATACGCAAATTTTCTACAATGCAGCTATTCAGGTATTTAGCAATAAACTATGATATTCTTTTTTGCACAAGTAAAACATAATAGTGCATAGATGAGTATTAAGTTATAAATCATAATTTTTGTAGGATAATGGCCGAATTGAGGATTGTTCTGTTGAAGAGGAATCATCAAACCAACTTAGTGTATTTGAGATTAAAGATATACGGTCCCGAAAGCGAAAGCCTGGTCCATACCAAAAATCGCCTTATAATCAGTTTCCCAAAAGACGAAGCAAACAAAAAATTTTTCATGACTCAATCACTCTACTAAATTCATTTTCAGAGGAAGATATGAAGTTGCTGCAATATATATTTCAAGGAAAATTGCCTATAGAGTAATTAGATTTTCTCATGACCCACTTTCCATATGGTTATGTTATTATTTTTGCATTAACACTGTTATAGTTTTAATTCTATTTTTGGATTCTTAATATAGTGAGCATATTGTTGATGGAATTAGTTTTTTCGTCTCTCGCCAAGAGATGTTTTCTTTGGCTCCTAATACTTGGATCATTGACACAGTAAGCATAGCTTCCTTATATTTAGTTTAATCATTCAATTTATTTATTTTCTTTCTAAGTATTTAAGCTTTCTTGTTTAATTGCTCTATTCGTAGGTCATAGATTGTTTCGTCAACTACTTGACAAACAAAGAACGTGCAAAAACGAGCCTAGAGATGCGTATTTGGTATTTGTCCACCATCTTTTCGGTAAGTTGTAAATGTTATACTGTGAACTTTTTTAGTGACAGTTGACCATATATGTTGATAATATACTAATTTTGTATTTATTTGAAATGTTTTGCAGCAAAAAATAGTGGCAAACATGGCTTGCAATAAGAAATCAAGCATCGAAGACTTTGTCAAAAATCATAATATTCGAGATAAATACATGTCAGAACTAGCAGTATGTGAAAAGGTAAGAAATTAAATGCAAAATTATAATAAATCATGCCATTGTTTAAGACATTTAATGGTAATTATTAAAAAATATGCATTTGTCATGTAGATCTATGTTCCTATAAATGATGGCTCTGCACATTGGTATCTAGCAGTGTTGATTGTTAAAACGCAAACCGTTGAAATTTGGGACTCTTTGCCTAGTAATAGTTCGAATTCACATCGAGAGGAAATTGTTAGAGCAATTGTAAGTGAAGCTTACATTTCACCTGTATTATTACCAATAAATGCAAATGTATGCTGACTATTATCATCATTATCACAGTTACAGGGACTCGATGAAGTTTTCCTCAATGATTTTTTGGGAAAATTTCATTCATGTTGGGATTTTTTTAGTTTTAAAATTTCATATCCAGATAATGTCCCAGTACAACCAAATGGAACTGACTACGGTTTGTTTGTGATCAAGTTCATAGAGACACAATGTGATCTATTATCTATAAAACATGTATGTGACATTAATTTTATATCATATTGATTTAAAGTTTTACAATGAATGATGACTCTGTTTCTCACTTTTTTATTTTTTCTCGTACTATATTTAGTATAACTCAACAATAGAAAGATATCGCATTGCACTCCACCTTGTCAACGGAGATACAAATAAAGTGAGAGATAGTATTAGATGTAAGGCTGAAGAATTTTATGATTCGCACAAGAATAATCTTCCACCGAACAAAGTGACGAACAAAGTTAATGGTCAAAAGAATTTGAAGAAGAAAAAGTAGAGTCCAAAAGCTTGCAGCATGTTAAAAGTAGGTTCTCTTTAACTATTTCTTTCTTGCGTTTTTTTGCTCTTATTACATTTCATGATTTGTATTAGGTATTTATTAGTTAGTTATTTATTAGTTATTGCAATTATAATTATTGTTTCACATAAAATTAATTAGAAACAATTCCCAATTTGCAATTGCGTACCGAGTATAAGCAGAATGTGGACTGGAAATAGTCAATGTTTTACTGCAAGTTTTCCTTTATTCTCCAGGTGGCTCACAATTTCCTCTTCAGTAACATCTTGTGGGAAGGTGGATCATCTTTGTTGGGGAGCAGTAGTAACAATAGTTCTTTGTTTTACTACCATTCTATAAATTTTATTTGAAATTAGTATTATTCTTGGTTATTTATTTTTATAATGATTCTAATATCTTGTTAACTACTTTTTTAAAGATTTTCTTTTGGAATTTTTTAGGATCTACTATTGATTGTTGTGTAAATTCGAGACGTGATTAAAGTTTGAGTATCAGTGCGTTTTGCTTTGCCCTTTTTCTTTTAATTGCAGTTGTACCGTGTGTGAGCTTTGCCTTTATTTGCTTGCAAGCACAACACTCCAATTTTTATGTATTATTTCGTTTTTATCATTGTTTGACTCCAAACGAAATACTCAAGTTAATCAGCATAGTTTATATTTATGTTGTTACAGCAACAAATGAAATAAATATAATTTTTAACACAAATATACCATAATAATTTTACCATTGACGGATACAAGCATAAATAATTAAAACATATGGTTTCATAAAAAAAAAATCAATTGTAATCACCATCTCAATTGTAATCATTTCACCATTGACGACACAACAAATTTTCAGTATCCTGCCTGATGGTCAACACTTATCATTGTTGTATAAAATTGAATGTGTTCTGACACTGTGAGCTGTGAGCTGCCATCATCATTGTCCAAAACTCCAAAAGCTTTTACTACCATCACTGCCTAAATTGAAAAACAAGAAGCAAGCAAGGCCTAGTCAATAATAAAAAATAGTTGAGGTTTTACGCAACCATCATGATAGTCATTAAAACTTTTGCAACTTGTCTAGAAACGACAGAATTTAAATACTTAATGGGGACTAGTTTGAAATTTGCCATATTAACAACTTTTGCAACTTGTCCAGAAACGACAGAATTTAAATACTTAATGGGGACTAGTTTGAAATTTGCCATATTAACAACTTTTGCAACTTGTCCAGAATCGGTCTTTTCCTAATTCAATAGTTCCATTCAAATTGAAAGACTTAATGGGTACTAATTTGAAATTAGCCATAATAAAAACTATTGCAACTTGTCCATAATAAGTTGTGAAACGACAAAATTCAATGGTTCCATTCAATCCTACAATTTCCTTGCCCAGTTTTTTCTAACGACCACATAGAACACAATGAATGATGATCAACAAGGTAATTCTCCATTGTCTTCTAATGATTTATTACTGTTGCTATTATTTTTTATGTTATTTTCTCTCTTTCTAAAAAGAGTAGTGTTGTTTAACCTTTTAAAATTAATATTAATTGTGTCTATTATAATTTATAGGCAATTGTCTAGCAGTGCCATTTAACTTAATGTAATATTTTCTTATTGTATTATGACATGCATTAACAAAAATTACAAAGTGTCATAGCTTGTTGTTCCATCATCATATGATATTCCTTCAACAGCTCAAGCAAAAATACAACCAGGTTTTTTAGTTGTTCATAACAAAACAATTGAACCAAGTTATTTTTGTAATAGTTTGAAAATCAAATAACAGTATCAGTTTATTTTAGATGTTGATAATAAAATAATAGAATTAGACTATTTTAGCTGTCAATAATAAAATAATAGTATCAATTGAAGTTAGCTATTCATGATAAAAAAA